>VMDO01000891.1:0-10873 GCA_007922755.1 Pedetes capensis | reverse complement strand
TCTGAGAAATTACAAAATAGATTTGTTTCCAAATTACAATGGCAAGTCAGTCACAGGATAGAGATTTTCATTCCAAAAAGAGAAATTGAAAGGAGGAAAAGGATAATGGATTCCAAACAAGTCCCAAACCTAGCAAGGGAAACATCATTTAGTATTGAGTAAGACTAGAGAGCCTGCAGCCGTACCACTGTGGCTTCAGATCTCAGAAGCTAAAGCAGGGTCTGGCCTGCTTAGTTCTTGGATGGGAGACCGCCTAGGAACACCAGGTGCTGTAGGCTTGGGAGAAGGACCTGGCAGCCTACTCCCAAAAAACAATCAGCCATTGGAAGCCCTGTGAATAGCAAAGGAGCACTAAATAGTGTTTCACCTGTTGTACGCAGGGTCGCTGAGTCGGACACCAACTCAATGGCACCTAACAACAGGAAGACTAGAGAATAATCTTCTTTGTTTGGCTGTTCTGCCTTCAGAACCCATTGGGGTGACCCCTGAAGCTCTGCTGGGCGTCTCTGTGTCCCCTGGAGCTCTGGGCAGCCACTACCTGGCCATCTGAAGCTGAAACGTCATCCCCCACCCTTTTGAATAGAGGAGGCAGCCCTAATGTTCTCGGAGTCACCTTTGCTTATTCATTTCCTGTCTGGAAGAAGAGCGTATGCTTACCGCTGAGCGGCCCTATGGTTCAGCCTTTCAGGAAGTGAGATGCCACATTCTTTCTTCATTTCCACCTGTCTTCACCCCTCACCTCACATGGGCAGTGTTTCTTCGGGGTAGGTTGGTTAGTGCCTAGGTCCACACCTACTCTAATCTTATCGGATGGCTGGCTGTTCACCACACCTTTGCTGTTCTCTTCCCAGCATGCTGGTTTATTTTTTGCAATATGGACAGCCCAGAGTTTTCCAAATCTTTAAGGTCTGGCTCCTTATTGCTTAACGTAATTCTTCAATTTACTTCTTTTTCTTTTCTCCTCCTCCCCCAATCTAACTGTAAGCAGTCAGGAGCAACCAAGTCTCTTCTTCAACACTTTCCTTAGAAATCTCCCCAGCTAAATGCCCAAATGCAACCCTTGCAAATTCTACCTCCCATAAAACACTAGATCATAAGCACAATTCCGCCTGGATCTTTGCCACTTTATAAAAGGGATTCTATTTTCTCCGCTTCTCTGTGAGACCTCACCAGAACTGCTCTTAACATCTGCGTTTCTAGTTTGCATATCAAAACCCCTCCAGTGTCTGCACATTACCCTGTCTCAAAGCCCCTTCCACAGTTTTAGGTATTTATTGCAGAAGTGTTTCAATTCTTGGTACCAATTTGTGTTTTAGTCAACTTGGGCGACTATAACTAAATACCATAGACATTGTTTCAGTTTCAAATGGCCAGATCGTGGCTTCCCAGTGTGTGCCTAGACATTTATTTCTTACAGTTTTGAAGTCTGGGAATTGCAAGATCAAGGTACCAGTAGATCCAATTTTTAGTGATAGCTTTCTTCCCGGCTTGTTAAACTGTTCTCACAGGAGGGGTTGGGGGAGAGGATGAATATGAATTTGGAGGAGACGCAAAACATTTAGTCCATAACTGCACATTTTACAAAGAAAAGGTTTTATAGACATGGCACGCTTTAACACAGACTTTTGGGGTGAAAAGTTTTTTGTGTGTGCTAGGGATCACACTTGGGGCCTTGTGCATGCTAGAGAAATGCTCTCCCTCTGAGCGACCTCCCTAGCCCTGGGTTGAAGCTTTCGCTGGATGCCATGGAGGCAGCGAATGGGGAGCGGTGGTCCATTCTGCACCATCAGGGCTGGCCTGCCTCACAGGCCTCATTCAGGCGGGCGCACGTTCACTTACTGTCTTTTAAGGGATGGTTTCTGGCTGACATTGGGCAAGCGCTAGGGACTCAGCTGAAAATGAGCTTACACCTGTGCGGGAGGCAGTCAGGGACAGCTCCACCTTTTACCTGTTCTCCAGGTTTTGCACCTGCTGTCTTGTCTGGAGCGCCCTACGTTCCCTGTCGCATTTCCCTGACCGCTGCTATGCAGTCGTTACCTGTGGGTCTCCCTGGAGGTCTGCCGTGGTTGCCAAGTCTGCGTTCTGAGCCTCTGGCGTTCCTAGATGCGGCGCCCCCGCCGCTCCAGGCTGGCGAGCCCGCTCGTCGGCCTCCCCCGAGGGGCCTTCAAGGGGGGTCCTCCAAGCCCCGAAGTCCAGCCTGGCCCCCACCCACCCCCTTTTCCGCAGGACCAGGCTGCCGCGGGGTCGTGCGAACGATCAGAGGCCGGCAGGACGCCCTGCTGACGCGGGACGCCACGGACGCGCGGGGGTCCTCCCGGCAGGGCGCGGGGTGCGGAGGGGAGGCCCGGGCGGAGGCCGGTTACCTCCCGCCGGCTTCCGGCTCTGATAGCTCCGCGGGCTCGCCCTGCGGGGCGCCTTCACGCCCTGCGCCTCGGGCTGCGGTCGGCTGAGCGGGGCCGCGCCCAGCCCCGGGAAGGAGCCAGTGGCGCGGCGCCCCGGGCGAGGTCGCGGCCGCGGGATCCCAGGGACCGGAGACCGGAGAACGGAGACCGGAGACCGCCCCGCCCCGCCCCGCCCCTCCCGCGCTTACTCTGCAGACAGCGGGCGGCGGCCAGGCAGAGGGCGAGCAGCACCAGGGAGCCGCCGGGGGTCCGCGGCCTCATGGGCGAGCCCGGCTCGGTGCCCGCCGCCCGCACGCCCCGCGCGCGCCGCTCCTCTCGCGGCCCCGGCTCCCGCGGGCTCTCAGGGCCAGATGCAGATGCGGGTGGTTGGACGCCGGTGGAACCGGTGTGCGGGGAGGGAGGACGGGGGGGGGGAGGAGGAGGAGGAGGGAGAACGTGGGAAGGAATGGGAGGAATGGGAGGCTCGGCTGAGCGGGAAACGCTGTCAGGGACGAGCCGGTTCCTGATGGAGCGGGAAGGCCCGCGCCTGGAGGTAAATAGTGAGCGATCTCCTGACGGGTACACCCACTGCGCTGGCACTGAGCCAAGGTCCTCTACCAGGGGTGCCGGCTGGCGGGAGGGAGGGTGAGCATTAGGTGTTGCCTAAGGATGGAGACGCCCGCTGCCAAACCACCATGCCCTCTGATCCCGTCAGATCTGGGAAGCTAAGCAGGCTCGTCCTGGTTAGTACTTGGATGGGAGACCGCCTGGGAACACCAGGTGCTGCAGGCTTGGGAGAAGGACCTGGCAACCCACTCCCAAAAAACAATCAGCCACTGAAAACCCAATGAACAGCAGAGAAGCACTGACAATAGTGTTTCCCCTGTTGTATGTAGGGTCGCTATGGTGTATGTAGGGTCAACAGCACCTAACAACAACAACAAGGATGTAAAGGGGCCATCTGATGGTTCCATAGCAAAGGAAAGCCTTTTAGGAAAGGGAAGTGACATGCTGAGGAGAGGGAAGAGAGACAGTACTCTTCTCTGAGCAGGACCATGGCACAGTGACACCCGTTGTCTATCCTTCCAGGAGATGTTCACTGAGCGCTACTTATTTGCACAGGGCCTGGCACATGTGGTCCCTCTACTCAGAGGACAGCGGGTGGGATGAAGCTGGGGACTGTGCTGAGTGCTAGAGATACAACAAGAAAAGCTGGGCAATCCAAACGCAAAGGAGGCTGAGGCAGGAGGATCACCTGTCTAGAAAATGGATAAATAAATTATAAAAAGAAAAGAAAAGAATGAAGCCAAGCTGAGGCAAACTGAGCTAGGAACCCATTATGTGATTCATGTGTTGGGATTTGCACCCTTGGGTTTACCATTATTAACAGATAAATGCCTTCCTTTGCTTGAGCAAATTTAAGTTGGATTTCTAGGATGTAAAACTGATGCTAAGCTAGGTGCCCATGGTACATGCCTGTAATCCGAGTTAGTCAGGGGGCTGGGAGAGGAAGATCACAAGTTTGAGGCCAGAGGCAGCCTGTGCAACTTATCAAGACCCTGTTTAAAAGATGAAAAAGCAGCCGGGCATGCAGCTCAGTAGTAGAGGACTTATCCAACATGCAGGAAACACTAGGTTAAATCCCTAGTACTGCAATCAGTCAAACTGATGCTGGCCAAATGGTGCAAAATTACAGTGGAGATGGAGGACTAAATTCAAAGATCTATTCTGTAGCATGTTGACTAAATGATGATTTTTTTTTTTTTTATGGTCTTGCTGTGTAGCCCAAGCTAGCATGGAACTTTCTATGTAGACCAGACTGGCCTCAAACTCACATCAATCCTTCTGCCTCAGCCTACTGAGTGCTGGGGTTATAGGTTTGTGTTCTTGAAAAATGCTGCAAGTAGATGTTAAATATTCTCACCAAACAAATTATAACTCTATGAGGCAACACATATTTTAATTAGCTGGATTTAACTATCCCACAATGTATACATACTTCAAAACATGTTGTACACTATAACTACATAATTGATCTTTCAACTTTAACTAAATAAATTTTACTGGTGATTGAAAATACAATGGACAATACTCCCTGAAACTCAGGGAATCATGGTTTTTCAAGTGAGGGCTTTTGAATCCAGTCAAAATTTGTATAAATAAAGAAAAGACGGGGGCTGGAGATGTAACTCAGTGGTACAGCACTTGCCTAGCATGCTTGAGGCCCTGGTTTCAATCCCCAGGACTGCAAGAAAAGAAGAAAATATTTAGAAATTGAGAGCGTCCTGCCTAAAACAAGTGGTCTTTGTGATATTTCTCCATTTTCTTTATTCCATGTGAAAGGATTTTGGGGATCATGTGCAGTTATGTCTTCATCAAACATTTACCCAGTGTGCCCCTGAACCAGGCGATGTTCTAGCTCCAAATATGAGTGACTCATGGTCTCTCGTCCCAAGAAACTTATGAACTAGTGGAGGGAAAACGACCCAGATTCAGAAAGGCACACAAGCTCTTCTTGCTGAGTCAAAGTCAAAGGAAAGTGGCTGCTTTGTTCACTGCCATTAATCTGGTCCCTGGCATATGTTAAGTACTTAATGATTGTTTTTATATGAATATATTAATGAAAAGGCTGAAGTCTGCTAAACATAAGTTAGAGAGAAGGAAGAATCTAGTGAGATAGTTGTTGTTGTTGTTGTTAGGTATCCAACTCATAGTAGCAACCCTCTGTACAACAGGGGAAACACTATTGTCAGTGCTTCCTGCTGTTCATAGGGTTTTCAATGGCTGATTGGTTTTTTTGGTAGGGCGAGGGGGTTGCCAGGTCCTTCTCCCAAGCCTACAGCTTCTGGTGTTCCCAGGCGGTGTCCCATCCAGGTACTAACCAGGCCCGACCCTGCTTAGCTTCCGAGATCTGATGGGATCGGATGCCACAGGGCTACAGCTGCAGGCACTAGTGTCCTTTAGATAGATTTAAAAAATGATATTTGGCATATCATTTAGAGGTTATTTTAGTTGTTAGTCTAACCCTTTTGTTTTGCATTACTAATTACCCCATATTTAATTGTACTTTCCTGCTGGCTGTTTAAGATCAGGTATAATGCCAAAAATTAACCTTTTGTTATTACCTTTAAGGCCAATCAGTCTCCTTAGGATTACTCTGGGGACCCTACAATGAGTCCATTGCCCGCCTCAATTTTTCTTCTGCCGCAGACCAGCTGCAGCCTAGATAGAATCCAGGGTCTCCTGAAGGCCGATGAGGAGTCGGCAGTGGGTAACAAACACAGCAGCTCGGAGGCAGTGTGATCTTGTTCTGTTTATTTCCAGATTATCCAGCCTTTTTATACAGAATTACAATTCATGAAATCTTATGAAAGGTCAGAAAAAGACAAGGAAGTTGGTTGCATTGATGGAATCACCTGATCAGTTGTCACATGAGTGTCAGGTGGTAATCAAAGTGGAAGAGGAACTCAGAGACAAAGTGTGATTATTTTAAAGAAATAAACCAAGATGACCTGAGCATCTGCATTTCCTGTAACAAATGACTATTCTTAATCTTTATGCAGGAATTTAGGGCGGTTAACTGCCACCTGTGTGTCACCCCATTGAGTCTGTTGTTATGAAGAATGGGTGCTTTTGCTTCCTGTAGAGCTGTCGGTACAAAGGCTTTTGTTTAAGGAGTTTACGCTGTTGGAAGTCATTCAGGGATTTCCATACAAGAAAGCCTGAGGCTTGTCAACTCCCAATCTGAATTAGCATAGCCCACAGAGCCAGAAGATTATTTTCATTAATATTTCTAAAATCTATAATAGAGACCAATTAAGAAAAGATGGGGTTCCAAGTCCTTTTCCATGAAGAGACCTTTTTGGAGGTACTCTTCCCCTCTCAGCAGACTTTCCCTCTGAGGCTAGGAGTACTCCTCCCCTTTTGGTGGATTTTCCTTCTGATGCCTTTATTAAAGATACTCTTCCTCATGTGAGGACTCTACCTACCCATCATGAGTGGATCTGGACCCGGCATTCTTCTACCAGTGGGCCACCTGCTGGGATGGGTTAGGGTCTTGCTGACCATGTGTCTTCTCTTGGAAGCATTGGGAAGATATTTCCCTCTGCAATAACTCTGTTCTGTGCAGAATGTGCATTGGTCAGAGCCAACCACTGGGGCCTCCACTGTCTCTCTAATCAAGAGGATGAGTGATTTACCAGAGTTTTAGGGCCCTTTTGAGGGGTCCTCTTGTTCCCTGCATTCCAGCTGATCTGGGGCAAGGACCAAAATTTTGGTTGTCCTCTTAGGCTCACTACCCTGATTGTCTTTGGCTTCCAATTTGTGGTTGTTAGACACGGAGATGGGATTACTAGTCTTGAAGAAGGACTTGTTGTTAGTAGCTATTGAATTGGGTGTGACTCATAGCAAACCTATGTACAACAAAACAAAACACTCCCCACACTGTGCCATGGCCAGCACTATGTCAGTGCTTCCCTGCTATTCATGTTTTTCTTTTTTTTTTGTTTTTAAATTTTTTCTTTTTTCCCCTCCTTTATTGGTAAATGTTCATGGGGTACAGAGTAATACAGCATTTGCTTTTTCCATTATACAACTATTACATCACTTTTGGTTTTACTTTTATCAAATTATTTCATAGGGTTTTCAATGGTTGATTGTTTTGGGATTGTTTTAGGAGTGGGCTGCTAGGTCCTTTTCTCATTTTGGGGATGCTAGGGATTGAACCCAGGGCTTCAGTACACAGAACAATTGCTCTACCAACTGAGGTAAACCCTAGCTTCAATATGGAATAAATAAATAAATAAATAAATAAATAAATTTACCTTTGGTGCACTATTTAGCTATAGCTTTTTGTTGTTGTTGTTGTCAGATTGAGTTGGTTCTGACTCATAATGACCCTCATAGGATTTTCAATGGCTGATTGTTTAGGGATTGCTTCGGGAGTGGATTACCATATCTTCCTCCTGTCTTTGCAATGCTGGGGAATGAACCCATGTCCTCAGAGAGTGCAGAGCAGTAATCTAGCAACTGAACTAAACTCTAGCCCCCAGCTATAGCTTAGACATATAGTAACTTTAGTTCTTAGATGTATGTTTTAGTCACACATATATGGTGTTAAACACTTTGTAGTAAGATAATAACTGCTTATGTAACCTATAGTCATAAAGCAATCTTTAAAAGTACTTTAAAAAAGATACTTAAATAAGTCTTAGCTCAATTAAGAATCAGTTTCCTGAGTAGTTAAAAGCTTAACAAAGTCATTAGAGAATGTAGCCATCTTGACAAAACATACAATCCTTATTAATGAAAAATACTTTTTTGTAATTGTTACTGAAAGCAGATAAGTACTCTAAGAAAGACTTATAGCTTTAAATATAGTTTGTGTTGTTAGGTGCTATCAAGTTGGGTCCAACTAGTAGTGACCCTACGTACAACAGAATGAAAAACTACCCAACACTGTGCTATGTACATGATCTTTTTATGTTTGAAATCATTGTTGTAACCACTGTGTCTCTTCTCATTTTGAGTTGTGCTGAAGCAGTGTGAGAAAAACTAAAGTACTTCGAGAGACTCAGGATTTGGGTAAAACAATAAATTTATTAATTAATATAGCAAGGTCAACCCAAGGAAACAAGTCCTCTCAGGACTGACCCCCAGCTTTTGTTCTCCTGGGGTTATATAGTTTACAGCAGGGTGGGTGTTGTCATGGAAATAGGCAGATAAGGAGTGTTAAGTACATTTTAAGCAAACATGACATCTTAATTTTTGATTTAAATTTTCTACAACAGTACATCAGCAAATGGGAATCCTAGGGACTTTATTCCATTCCCATCCCAACTCTATTTTGAGGAGGCAACTCTTCCCCAGTCGTCTTTTGAAAACTTTTCAGCCTGGGCAGCTCAAATCTGGCACTATATTTGACAGTGCTTCTCTGCTATTAATAGGCTTTTCAGTAGCTAGTTGTTTCAAGAGTGGTCCTTCCCCCTAGTCTGTCTTAGCCTGGAAACTCAGCTAAAACCTGTCCACCATGGGTGGCTCTACTGGTATCTGAAATATTGGTGGCATAGCTTTCATCATTACAGCCATATGCTTGCCCCCACAGCATAACAAGCTGCCATATCCAGAAAGATTGGTTTTGGTCTCTTACTTGAATTGGTGCCATTGGTTTTGGTCTCTTACTTGAATTGGTGCCATTGGTGTTGGTCTCTCACTTGAATTTCATTCCTGTAAGACTGAATAGCTGTGCAAATCCATGGGGGAATAGAACTTCTATCCACAGTCAATTTAATTTCACTCTTACCTGGGTCTTTGTCCCCCATTTTTACCTCTGCTGTTGGTCATGGTAAGAGACACCTTGCCCTACTTAGACTGTAAGGTTAGGCTTGGGGTTTTTTTTTTTTTTTTCTTTTTCTTTTTTCTCTTTATTCATTATTTCATATCTTCCTTCCTTCTCTCTCTCTCTCTCCTCTCTCTCTCTTTCTTTCCTTCTTTCTTTCTTTCTTTTCTTCTGTTTTGGTACTGAGTGGCTGAACTCAGAGCTTTGTGCATGCTTTGGAGGTGCTTGCTATTGACCTGCATGTCTAGCCCTCTTAAAAAAAATTTTTTTTTTTATCTTTAGACCAGGTCTCACTAAGTTATGCAGGCTGCCCCTGGCCTCCATCTTGTGATCTTTCTGCATCCATCTCCTGAGTTGCTGGGATTACAGGCATGCACCACCGTGCCCTGCTAGACCGATCTTAATTGTGCATCCTTGATATAGTTTGGGCTTTTTCTTTAAAGCCACGAAAGCCTCTAGACATAGTGCACCTATGACCGTCTTTTGTAATTAATGCCCCTGTGAAAGGAAGCCTTTGTTTTAGGTACGATTGGAGAGTTGAGTTTATTGAGGTTAAAAGGTCTCTTCCCAAGAGGGAGATAGGTCATCCGGGAAGAATTACAACAGCCTGGGAGAAAATGAAATCTCCAGATCTCCATGCTCACAGTTCAGTGAATCTTTTCAGTTTTAGTTTTCCCATCAATACTGGTTATTGTATTGGTTCATTTGGAAAGAGACCCAGGGTTATCAATCAAGGCAAAGAATGAAGCTATTGTTTCTAGAAGGAAAGTGATAGTTTTATCTGCCACCTCAAGAGTTACCTGAGTCTCTTCAATGGTTATCTTTCAGTAGGTTGAGAGGGTCTTTGGTGGGAGAACTTGGACAGCTTCAGCCCTTAAGGGCAGCCATCACTGGGGCTGATGGCCCACCCCCCCCTTCAAGGATGAGGCACTCCCATTTCCAAGTTACTCCTTTCTACAGAGGTGGCAAAATCCTTGTTCTTTAAAATCTGAGGGTAGTCTCTTCTCCAGTTCCCCAGACATGGGCCCCTTTGGAACTCTCTTTTGCTTGGGGTCTCTCTGAGAGGGCAGGTTCCTATATGCTTGGGAAGATAGATTATTTCCCAGGGCTGGGTTTAGCTCAGTCTGTGGAGTAGCACCCCATGCTCTCTGAGAACCTGGGTTCAATACCCAGCACCAAAAAAAAAAAAAAAAAAAAAAAAGGGGGGGGGGGGGGGGCGGGGGAGAAAGACATGACAATTCACTCCTGAAGCAATCCTGAAAATAATCAATCATTGAAAACCCAGTGAGGGTCTCTGTGAGTCGGACTTGACTCAAAGGCACCTAACAACAACAACAATGTTATCAAGTGGATCTGTTCTTGTGCCTGTAATTTTTTTGCCCTAGGCTTTTCAAACTGCCTCTATTTTATCCTGGTTGTTGAAAAGCCCAAAACCAAATTTAAAAGTTGGTCCAGGGGTGTCAGTGGTCCCACTGTCTGCTTCTGCATTTCTTTCCTAAGGTCTGGAGCAGACTGACTGAAAAGATGAGTATCTAGCAAAATCTGGCCCTCAAGAGAGCCAGGGTAATATTAATATATTTTCTCAAGGTTTTGGTGAGACAATCTAAAAATAGAGCTTGATTTTCATTCTATTTTGGGTTGTTTCTCTAATCTTGTCACAGTTTACAGGTTTGCTCATTGGTCTATGGATTCCATCAAGTATGTTTGTAATCGTGATTATGGATAGCGAGACCATTACTATTGCCAATGTGGCTCTTTTTTTTTATTATTAGAAATTTTTAATGTACATCATAATGTGATTCATTTTGACTTGGTTTTCATTGTGACAATTTTCATATATGCAATTTGATAAGCATTATTCATATAGGTTACCCCTTACCCTCCTCTATGTTTCCCCCCTCCCCCCTTCCCTACTAAGTTTCCCATCCAAGTCTTCTCTATCTTTTACTATATAGCATTTTTCTATATGTCCTTGGGTTCCATTTCTGTTTAAGATAGAAACTTTTCCTGTAGTGGTCTTTGTTTCTATCTTGTTAGAACAATTACATGCAATTTCTAGTCCATTTATATTGACCTCATTCTTATCTTCCCTCCCCCCCTTTTAATGTGATCTGACCTTTGAGTAGGATTTTTCCTTCTTGTAATTTTGAGTCAG
>VMDO01000890.1:223709-247742 GCA_007922755.1 Pedetes capensis | reverse complement strand
GCTAAGTTACCCAGACTACCTCTGGTTTCCAACTTGTAATCCTCCTGCCTCCGCCTCCTGAGCCACTGGGATCACAGATGTGTGCCACCACGCCCGGCTTTGAGCCTCAATTTTCTAATGGAAAAGTGGAGGAAGATAACAAGGCCGCTGTACAGGGCTGCTGCGAGGAGCTCAGGGGCTTGCGACAGCCTCCTGAGTCCTGGGCTTCGGGGGCCATGATGGGGGGGGGTGGATGAGAGGATGAGATGAGGCCGAAGCAGAGGAGGGAGGGCGTGTCCAGGGAGGCAGAGCGCCCTCCATCCCTTCCTCCTCACACCTAGCCATCTTCTTCTTTTTTGGTTCTCTTTCAGGCGCTGAGCCTGGAAGCCAGGGCCACACCCATGCTAGGCAAATGCTCACACGGAGCTGTACCCCTAGCCCTGATCTTATCATTTTTATTCTGCACTTTAGAATATTACACACACATACTCGCTGCGGAGAAATCAGAGAACGCATCAAGGTTCCGAGAAGCCCGTGGAATTCCCTGGCGATCTGAGGGCCGTGACTCCACCTTCGTGAATATATTCTGCTCATGGACCTGAAAGGCAAGGGCTTGCCTTTCCCCTTACCCCTGGCTCTCTGCTACAGACCAGGGGTTCTGGTCTGCAGCAAGCAGGACTTAGGCTAGATTTAGGGAGGACTGTCCCGGCTGGGAGGGTCAGCATCCCTGAGTTGCATGATGGAGGAAATCTGAGGCTTAAGAGAAGCTGAGGGAGTCCCTGCTGGGGGGTCCCCCGGAGGTGGCAGTCTTGGGGATGTTGAAACTTGAGGATGGAAAAGGAGGGCTGGGGGCAAGAGGAGGAGGGGCACGGGAGAGGAGAACGGGCAGGGGGGGCAGTGTGCAGCCAGAACCCCATGCAGTGGGGGCGGGGCGGTGGCTGGATGAAAGATAGCGGTGGGCTTTGAAAATGCGCGTGTCAGCAGTGGGCAACCCCGCCAAGGCTCGGAGCTGCCAGGCAGGGAGGCACTTTCAGGGCGAGTGGAGAGAGGGCCAAAGTGTCGGGCGGAGACATAAATCTCAGGCAGGGCCAACACACACCCCAAGAACCCAGTCTCCTCCACCCCTCTTGGGGGACCCTGCATTTCGGGGACTCTCCATCATGCTTCCGCACCCCCGTGCCTTGGCCGTCCCCCCCAGGAACGTCCTTCATCCGGCCCGCAGGGTTCATGTCACCCCACGGAGCACGGGCTCCGTGCCACTGTACACTTCAGAGAATCATTAGCAGAAATCATTAGCTAGAATACAGCCTCCTCCATAAATCTCCCCTGCACCTGGATCGTTTGTCCGCGCCTAATTTCCATCTCCCGAACTTTATGATTTGTCCCTCATTTGATGAGCGTTTCTCCCATCAATTGTGCCGTAAGTGCTTGCAGAGAAAGACCCCCCGTGCTGACCCCATCTCCGACGGACGGGTTTGGGCTCCTTGCCCTCCAAGCTGGGGGAGGCCCCTCCCTATCCCTTCCTCGGCTTGTCCCTCAAAGGGCAGCTTAAAGACACTGTGCCCGCAGCCTCCCTAGGGGGTGGGAGGCCCAGCTCTGCCCAGGGCCTGCGGAAGGAGGAAGGTGACAAGGTCTGGGTGAGTGGCTAGGGTTTCCCAGTTCTGCCCCAACTTGCTGTGTGACCTCAAGCGTGTTGCCTTCCCTCTCTGAGCCTCGATTCCCTCATCTGACACACAGGGATAACACAGCCCATCTTTCATGGTGATTGTGAGAGTGGAACTCATTCATTCATTCATTCACTCATTCATTCATTCATCTATGCCCTCCTTTGGGTTTTTACATACTCAGAAACTGTCCTGGAAGTACCTCTGCTCACTGAGTGTCCACGGACGCTCTGAAGAGCTATGCCCCAGGCTATTCTGGGGTGAGATGGAGTGAGCAGAGACCCCCAAGCTGGGGTAGCTGGAGGCAACCGTGCAGTCCACAGTCAGGGCCTCTGGGCCCGGGAGATGTGGGTTTCAATCCTGGGCCTGACACTGGCTACCTGTGTGACCTTGGGCAAGCCACTTGACCTCTCGGAGGCTCGATTTCCTCCTCTGTCACCAGAGGTGAATGAGCGCCTGACTCTTTGCACCTGCTGTCACACGGTGAGGGCTCAGAGGGGCCGTCACTTTCCTCGGGCCCATCGGGAACCAGGGTGTTTAGAAACCTGTAACAAGGGACAGAAACACCCGGCCGAGGGCCCCGGCCTGGTGGGAGGGAGTGTTCCAAGCCCTGCTCAACTGCCCCAAAAGAGTCTGGGAAATGTCCAATGAGTCCCCGGGAAGAGGCCAAGAGGAAGATGGAATTCTGCACCCTACCAAGGAAAGGGGGTTCCCGGGCTGGTCCTCAGGGGGCTGTGGGGCCCCAGCCTGGGGCGAGGATGCGGAATCTGGGAAACTGGGAAACCCGCCGGGCGGGCCCTTCCAGGGCAGATCTGCCTATCTGGGAGGCTCCCCAGCGGTGACACAGAGACCTCTGGGTTTGGGGACATGGAGTTCAGCCATGTTGCCCGTGGGACGGTGCTGGGAGGAGCCGGGGCCTCTGAGCCCTCTCAAGGTGGATCCGCGGCAGAGCGGGGTGCCCTGAGAGGAGGGTGGGGAAGGGAGCACCTGTTTTAATGTTGCAGCACTGGGCCCTCCCTGGAGGGCAGGGCAGGGGCTGAGCCGGCCAGGGATCACCAGGCCTGGCACGTGCAAGGGTGTCCTTAATTCGCACTCTGCAAGGCCAGAGAGCTGCCAATCCGGCGTATAAGTCATTTGGCCTGGGGCAAGTTACTTAACCTCCAGGAGCCTCAGTTTCCTCCCTCAAAAAAGGGATAACAATCTCACTGACTTAATAAGGTTGTTGGCAGGAGTAATTATACCCCTCTTAGAACAGCGCCTGGCACACAGTAGGCACTCAATAAATGACGGTGGTTGTCACCGTCCCAAGAACTGTACTTGCTGTGACATATTTTTCCACTTTATTACCTTGCAAAATTACAAAGGGCAGGGTATTCACACCCATTTTAAAGGCCGAAAAACTGAGGCCCCAAAGCTGCTCAGAACTGCACGCAGTTCCCGGCTGAAGACGGGACGAGAACCCAGGCCTGCTGACTCCCATCTCTTCACGCTGCCTGCCCGCAGACCCCCAGTGCGTCTGGCCCTGATGTGTGAATTCCTGGGAGCCGAAAACAAAGAACTGGGGTTTGGATTCATCAGCACACTCCCACGGGGTGACTCATTCGAGAGCAGGAGAGCTGGGATCTGCCCTGGCACATTCCCGCCCCCCAGCCTGGCAAGGGCCCGGGGAAAGGGGTGCTCCCCAGGAGGGGGGTGGGGTGGGGAAGGGGCCTCCCACCTCTGTCCACCTGGGTGGGATGCAGTGGCTCGGGGCAGGGTGTATGCCCCGCCCCCGCCACGCTCAGATGGCCTGGGCCCTTGGGACACCCGCAGCACCTTGGGCTGGGGGCAGGAGAGGAGCGCTGGGGTGGGAGTGGGTGTGGGGCCCGGCGCCATAGGCTGGAAGCAGCTTGCAAATTTTACAGGTCACATTATCTTTTATGGGCATCCTAAAAAGAATGTCAGGCACTAGAGGGTTTTTTCCCTCTTTTCTTTCTTTCTCTTGCTCCCTTTTTTTTTTTTTTTTTTTTTTTGGATTCTGATCAGTGCCGTCACCATGGCAGGATTTTTATCACCGGCCCCCCAGGGAGCTTAGGAAGCCTCTTTGGTCCTCCCCCACCAAGTGCTGGGCTCTGGGGGCTGCTGGCTGCTTCTCCTAGGGTCAGGTAGCGGTGGGAGTAGCGTGCTCCCTTCACCCTCAGACTGGGAAGGACCCCTGTCTGCCCCTCACACGGGAACATCAAACTCTGTTCCCTACAATCTACCCCTCTCCTCTCCTCCATCTCTGCCCTCCACTGGGCCCACCTGGAGACTAATTCCCTGCCAGTGTCGGCTGGCTCTTGGCCGCTTATCCCAGACTAGGGGTGGGAGTCAGGTCTCTGTGAAGACCATGACCCTCTCCGTCCATTCCCAGGGAGGCTGATCCACCTCCAGGTGTGAGTCACGGTGCCCCAGAAGTCGGCCTGGGCAGCCTCACCTCCTCTGGGTTCTTCAGGGCTCCCTACCACTAGGGTCTTGTGTTGGGCCTTGGCTCCTTACCCTTTAGTAAAACAGCATTCTGAAACAGACGTCTAGAAGTGGGGGTGGGGGGTTGAGGGCATGTTTAGCAAGGAAAAGGGCATCCAAAGACTCTGAGTCCATATGCATGGTGCTTAGTTGTTGTTGTTAGGTGCTGTCGAGTCATATCCGACTCATAGTGGTTTTCAACCCTCATAGGGTTTTCAATGGCTGACTCTTTCGGGATTGCCTTGGGAGTGGGTTGCCACATCCTTCTCCCATTTTTGCGGTGCTGGGAATCGGACTCGGGACCTCAAAGACTGCAGAGCAGCGCTCTACCAACTGAGCTAAATCCCAGCCCCATGGTGCTTAGTAGGGGCATTGATTTTGGATCCCAGCTCTTCCCCATGCCATCCTCCAGCCTCAATTTCCTCATCTGTAAGATGGGGCTGATAACAAAAGTCCTTATCTCACAAGGCTGTTGGGGGAGCCATTGAGTTTACTGCACCTAGTATATAGTAAGTGCTCAATAAATGCCAGCAATCATAGTCAGTGCGATGATGAGTCAAGCGGGTGTGTCTGAGCAGCTGCCCTCTGTCCCTGGGGATTCCAGGGAGAGGGGATGTGGGTGACCAGGCGGCAAGAGGCAGTGAGGTGGCACAGCAGGAAGAACTCCAGGCCACGATACTGGGGGCGAGGGGCGGAGGTGTGGCGGCTTGCCTCTGAGATGGTTAGGAAAGGAGAGAAACCAAGAAAGCAGGAAAACCAGGCAGCGGGCCAAGCAAGAAATGTGCCCTTCCTTCAGCCTCCTCTCTTCCTTCCCTCTGAGCCTGGGACCAGGTGGGGCAGGGTCTTTGCCTTCAGCTGGGGCTCAGGCAGGAGCTACCAGGAGCACTGTGTAGGGAGAGGGACCAGAGGAGGAGCACAGGGGAGGTGGCGTGGGAAGGCGTGAAGCTAGCCAGCCAGCTCTGGCCAGGTTCCTGTTGTTGTCAGGTGCCATGGAGTCGGTCCGATTCATAGCGACCCTTAGTACAACAGAACGAACACTGCCCAGCGCTGCCATGCCCAGCACTATGTCAGAGCTTCTCTGCTCTCCATAGGGTTTTCAATGGCTGATAGTTTCAGGATTGCTTCGGGAGTGGGCTGCCAGGTCCTTCTCCCGTTTTTGTGGTGCCGGGGATCGAACCCATGGCCTCAGGGCATGCAGAGCAAGGACTGTACCAACTGAGCTAAACCCCAGCCATGCCAGCCTCCTGTTGTTGTTGTTAGGTACCCTCAAGTCAAGTCTGATTCATAGCAACCCTAATAGCGTTTTCAATGGCTGTTTCCGGATTGCCTTGGGAGTGGGTTGCCACATCCTTCTCCCATTTTGCAGTGCTGGGAATCGAACTTGGGGCCTCAGAGACTACAGAGCACCACTCTACCAACTGAGCTCAATCCCAGCCCATGCCAGGCTCCTAGAGAGGTTCTAATATAAGCCTATCATTTTACTCCAGGGCAAACACAGGCACCGAGGGTGGTGGGGCTTTCCTGAGGGTGCCCAACAGGCAGGGGCAGAGCTCTCCCAGAAGCCTCAGGCCCCTGGCTTTCCACCCCTCCGATTTGCCTTGCTCTGGCCTTGGCGGGAAGAATTTAGCACCTGCCACCGAGTTTTGAAGGCCTGGCTTTCTCAGGCTGGGGTAGATCAATTGCTGGGGTGGAAGATCTCAAATTTCATCCCCTGTAGCGTGCTAAGGGCGGCTCCTCGCCCAGGTGGCCTGATGGTGAAGCCCCAAGGGTCTCCCTCCAGTGGGAGGGCTCTCTTAGGAGTTCATGTAAGTTGGATACAATATCCCATGGCTGGGGCTGCAACTCAGTGGCAGAGTGCAAACCCCAGGTTCAATCTCAGAACCAAGAATAAAAATAAAAATAGCCTGGCATGGTGGCACACACCGGCAGGAAGCTCTTGAGTTTAAGGCCTATCTGCATTACATAGCAAGATCTTGTCTTAAGAAACAAAATCAAGCAAAAAATAAGAAAAAGTAAGTAAATTCCTGGCCTGCTGTCTCATAATGGATGTATGTTGCATAAATAAAAAGTCATGTTCTCTCCCCCTAAATATCAGAAAGAAATCAACATATTGGGACGATGTGCCAGGTTTATCCTATGGCTTCATCTCCCTCGTTGTTGTTGTTAGGTGCCGTTGAGTCGGTAAGTCCCTCATAGCGACCCTCACAGGGTTTTCAATGGCTGACTGTTTCGGGATTGCCTTGGAGTGGATTGGCAGGTCCTTCTCCCATTTTTGGGGTGCTGGGAATTGAACTCGGGACCTCAGAGACTGCAGTGCAGCGCTCTACCCACTGAGCTAAATCCCAGCCCTCATCTCCCTTACAAATGTGGCAATATCCCACGGTGGGGATGCAGGGCTAGTCCCCCAGCTAAAGAAGCTCAAAGTCCAGTTCTGCTGGCTGGTTTGTCACTAGTACCCAAAAAGGGCTTGGTGTGTGGGAGGTGCTTGAGAAATAGGTGTTGGATAAATAAATGAATGAGTGAACAAGATTGTCTGAGTAGGCCCATCTAAGGAAGGGGCATTTCAGCTGAACTTGGAAGACTAAGTACTTAATGGACAAAGAGAAAAGAGCAAAGTCCTTGAGTCAGAGGGAGCAGCATGTGCAAGGGTCTGGAGGCAGCAAGAGGCCAGAATATTGTTGTTTGTTGTTGTTAGGTGCTCTCGAGTCAGTATCCGACTCACAGCGACCCTCACAGGTTTTTCAATGGCTGACTGTTTCAGGATTGCCTTGGGAGTGGATTACCAGGCCCTTCTCCCATTTTTGCAGTGCTGGGAATTGAACTCGTGACCTCAGAGACTGCAGCGCAGCGCTCTACCAACTGAGCTAAATCCCAGCCCTGCCAGAATATTAGAAGAGTTGAAATAAAAAGTGTATTGAATGGGGCCATTAGTCCAGTTCCTTTCTAGCTGTGTAACCTTAGACAAGTTATTAGTTCTCTCTGACCCTCCATCCTCTGCTCTGTCACATGGGGTAATAAAAAGATCTATTTCATCAAGCCTGAGAGGACCTGGGGGTGAAGGCATAGGGCCTACCCATGGCTAGCCCTGCATGTTCAGTGGCTTTAATAATAAGAGTGCTTATTATTACAAGTGGAGCTGGGCTTTAGCCCAGTGGGTAGAGTGCTGCTCTGCGCTTTCTGAGGACCCAGTTTCGATCCCCAGCACTGCAAAAATGGGAGACATGGCAATCTACTCCCGAAGCAATCCAGAACCAGTCAGCCATTGAAAACTCTATGAGGGCCAGGTGCGGTGGTGCACGCCTGTAATCCCAGCGGGCTCGGGAGGTGGAGGAGGGAGGATCGCAAGTTTGAGACCAGAAGCAGTCTGTGTAACTTAGTGAGACCCTGTCTCAAAAAGTTAAAAAAAAAAAAAAAAAAAAAGGGCTGGGGGCGCAGCTCAGTGGTCCAGCCCTTGCAAAGCATGCAGGCGCAAGGGCCTGGGTTCAACCTCCAGTACCAAAAAAAAAAAAAAAAAAAAAAAATTATATGCGGGTCTCTAGGAGTCGGAGTGACTCGAGGACGCCTAACAACAACACGACATTATTATCGTCATTATTATTATCATCATCCCAACCACTTCCCGGAGCTCTGTGTTTCCGGTCACCCCGTGGTCCGTGTCCCGCCCCTCCCGGGGGTTTCCCCTTCCTGTCTTCACTCCTCTTGAAGGTCCGACCTCGCCAAGGTTATCTCTGGTTTTCACCGGATTCTGTGAAGTCACACAGGTCACACTCTGGGGCTGAAAAGTGTTGCTTTTTATAGCCTTCCCTGGTGGCAGGGACGCCTGCGGCCCATTGTGCGTGTCCCGAGTCCCATCCCTGGCCAGAGACACCGCCAGGGCCTGGGGGTCTCTCCCTCGCTGCAGCCCTGAACCCCAGCAGTCGCCGCCCTCCTGTGTCAACCCCTCCCGCCCTGCTGGGTGCCATGGAGGCTGCAGTGCCCTGGCCCAGGAGCCAGGCCTGGGTGCCGACTTTGTGTTGAAGGCCCAGCTGCTCGATCCGGCTCTCGGTTTCTCTGTCTGTCAAGCGGGAATATTGAGCCTCGCCCGCCTCCCGGGGCTGCCAAGTGTTTGGGGATTTGGGGGGATCAGGGCAGGGGATGGGCAGGTCCGTGGTCCAACCCACATGGTGGCAGAAGGGAGAGGAAAAGGGACAAAGGAAAAGCCAGCCAAGAACAGTCTCAGAGCCCCAGTTCTCATTTTGAAGGACATAGCCCGGGGACGGAGGCGTGTCGCCCTGCAGCCATCGCTCCTGCGACCACCAGAGTGGCTTACAGGTGGGGAAACTGAGGCTGGCAGAGCTGACACCGTGTGCCCAAAGTCACCCGGCCTGGGTGTGGCAGAACGGATGCTGGGATTCCACCACGTCCATCCCCTGTGTGGGTCAGCTCAGCAGCTGGCCCCGCAGTTGGGGCTGGCCCCAGGTAGGCTTCCCCAGGCCCAGGGTGGGGGCTCACCCACCGGGCTCTGCCTCTCCCTGGATCCCCCAGGAAGGAGCTGGGTTGTGGGGTCCCAACCCAGCCCCAGCAGGCCCTGAGCACAGCCAAGGGCTTGCTCAGCAAGCGCAGGCTGCACTTTGACCCCCGCCTCCCGCCCTCCCCAGCCCTGCCTGCGCCTCCCCTCTCTCCGTTTAATCTGGTTCTTATCAACGGCGATAACGTTCAGCAGCAATAAACCCAGGTCCACTTTCTAACAGCTGATTGCACCCCACGCCCTGATTCGGTGGTACACAGGCCCCTGCCCTGCGCTGGCACCGGAACCCCCAAGCAGCCCACCCACCCCAGCCCCCCACCCAGCTGGTGCATCACCCCCAGCTCCAGCCAACTCCCTGGGGAGCCAGGGGGGCCTCCATGCAGCCTCTCCCCTCTCCCCTCTCACTGCCTTTGCCTCTCCTCCAGGACTTGCAGAAAGGGCCTGAGAGCAAACTTCCTGTCCCTCTCCCCAATAACAGCAAGAAACACCTGCTATTTATTGACCATCTACTTGGTGTCCAGCTCTGTGGTCTCACTGAGTCAGGGATTACAGACAGCTGTGTGCCACCATGTCCGGCCCAAGGCCCTTTCTGAAGCAGGGTGAGCCCCCCATGCCTGCAGTTCCCTGGTCCCCAGGGCTCTATTCCTGGGGGGCGCATGGCCCAGGCTCAGCCCTGGCATCCGGTCCGTAGTAGGTGCTCGGTCAATACTTGTTGGCTGGTGCATGCCGCTTGCTTCATGTCCTGTATTCTTGTGGTTGTTGTTGTTAGGGGCAACACATAGCAACCCTCATTGGGTTTTCAATGGCTGGCTCGGGATTGTTTTCGGGAGTGGACTGCTACATCCTTCTCCCATTTTTGCAGTGTTGGGGATCAAACCCCGGGTCCTCTGAAAGTGCAGAGTAGCACTCTACCAACTGAGCTAAACCCCAGCCCCGTATTATTCTTAACACTGTTTTATTCAGACATGGGGAAAATGAAGCTCAGAGAGATCAAGTCACTTGGCTAAGGCCACACAGCTCTCTCGGGGCAAGGATTTGAACTTCAGACTGCTGGACTCCAGGGTCCAGACTCTGAACCGCTCTGCATCCCTCCTCCTTCCTGTCCCCTGAAGGCAGAGAGCACCTGCCAAGCTGTGTGCTATGCCCATACTGCTTGGGTGGCCCTGCACCAAGGAGGCAGGACTCACGGCCCCACCCAGCCCCCCTGTGCTCCAAGGCCCCAGGTGGCAGGGCTCGGAGTGGGGGTTCCGGTTGCAGCCCAAGCTTGGGCCAACTGCCAGGGCTGAGCTGGGGTGCCTGCACCCCATGGGGACCTTTGTCCCTTTAATAGGTCCTCCTGGGTACAGGACGTCCCAGGGTAGAGGGCGCAGCTGGAGTGCCAGGCCTGGGCAAGCCCTGCCCGGGGCACTCCCCAGGCTCAGCAGCTGGGACAGGGCACCCTCGTCTCTGGCCGCAGCCATTGGCTTCCCTGTGGACAAGACCTGGGGCTCCGGCCACCTCTGGCCAGAGCAGGTAGGGCCAAGGCCAGGTGGGCAGTTTGCTCCTTTCTGACCATCGTTGGCTGGCAGGACGCTGGCCCCACCCGTGTCCAGATGCCCCCAGCCCCACCTGGTTCGCCTGCAGCCCCTGCTCCTCTCACCTCGGTTGCATCTGTCCTCCTCCGTCCCAGTTCTTTGCAGCTTTTGCTGGTTCCCAGGCCTCGCTCAGGGCCCCTCCTTCAGGAAGCCCTCCTGACTGCTGCACCCCCCCCCACCAGGGCCTCAGAAGGCCCCAAGGGAGACTCCCAGCATCCTTGGCGTCTCTTCAGCCCCCGCTGGTTGAGCCCCATGCTCTAGGGGTAGAGGATGACCTAAAAGCATCAACGCTGGCCTTGGGGGGCTCTCAGGCCCCCAGGGGTGGGGTCACAGCACAGGGTCCCAAAGCCCTTTCTTTTTTCTTTTTCTTTTTCTTTTTCTTTTTTTTTTTTTTTTTTTTTGGCGGTCCTGGGGGTTGAACCCAGGGCCTCGCTCTTGCATGCTTTGCAAGCGCTGGACCACTGAGATGCACCCTCATCCCATTTTTTATTTACTTTTTTGAGACAGGGTCTCGCTAAGTTACGCAGACTGCCTCTGGTCTCGAACTTGCGATCCTCCTGCCTCTGCCTCCAAAGCCGCTGGGATTACAGGCATGCACCACCATGCCTGGCCCAAAGCCCTTTCTGAAGCAGGGCGAGCCCCCCATCCCTGCAGTTCTCTGGTCCCCAGGGCTCTATTCCCAGGGGGAGCATGGCCCAGGCTCAGCCCTGGCATCGGGTCCGTAGTAGGTGCTTGGTCAATACTTGTTGGATGGTGAATGGTGCTTGCTTCACGTCCTTCTTTGAGGGCGGGAACCTGGTGTGTCTGACGGAATTGAACTTCAAGAAGGATGGTCAGAGAAGTCCTGTCCCCTCTGAGGACTGGCGACAGAGAGGTGGGGGCAGGGAGCAGGCATGGAGAGCATCCTGGGAGGCCAGGCCACAAGCAAAGGCGGGGCAGCCCTCGAGGGCTGAGGGAGGGGAGCCAGAGAGGAGAGAGGAGAAATCAGGCCGGACAAGCGGCAGGGCCACGCCATGAGTCTCATGAAGGGTCGGCCCAGGTCCCTCCCACCCACGGCCTTTGAGCAGGGCACAGGTGGCTGGGAACCTGCTGTGCAGATAGCGGCTGGGTAGAGTCCCCAGCGGTGTCTGGGGTGGCAGCACAGTCCAGGGCTCCCAGGTGGTGGCCTCTCAAGCCCCCTGGGGCACCTTCAGCCTTGCCTTCAGCTTACACATTGGGGCTTTGGGGCCCAAGCTGGGGAGAGGCAGCCCGAGTCTGAGATTGAGCCAAGGTGAGAACCCAGGGCCTCAGGCCAGGTCCCCCACCCTGCCCTGCTGAGGCACAGTGAGCACCTGGGAGGGTGGCGGGCAGGGGGTCACCTGCTCAGGCCACAGGCAAATACGGCCTCATGTTCTGGCCAGACCTAGGCCTTTGGGACAGTCAGAGGAGGGCGAGGACAAATGTCTCCTTCCAAGGCACAGGACGGAGAGCCCTGGTTTGATCAGGTTCAAGTGTGACACAGGCTTCCCAGACCACCGAGCCCCCAGCCCTGGGAAGGCACCTGCCAGCCTCGCGGCTGTCACAGAGACTGCCCGTGTCACAGTGATCGAGTTATTGTTCTGACCACAGACAGAGACAGCAATGGCCGCCCTCTGTCCGCACCTGGTTACCTGCCTGGCACCTTCCATTATACCCTGCTGGTCACCCTGTGAGAGGTGGTGCTGTGGACCCATTTTACAGATGAAGAAACAGAGGCACTGACCAGCAACAACATTTATGTGATGGCTGTGAAGGGTGAGAGTCGCGATTTGAACCCAGGAGGCTGATCCCAGATCCGACTCTCAATGCCATGGACAGACCTGGGCTGTGCTGGGTTAAGTCACGTGGACCTGGGTTGAATTCAAGTTCTACAATTAAGTGATTTCTTTGAGGCTGGGTTTCCCCACTCCTGGCCAGGACAACAGAATGGGTCGCCCCCGGGTTGCTGCAAGTTTAGGTGTGACACGGGGCTCCCAGCCCACTGAGCCCCTAACCCCGGAGGGCCCCTACCAGCCACCAGGCCATCCTAAAGGCAGCCCATGTTACACCCAGGAGGGGAGGCATCTGAAGTACTGAAGGCTGGCGTGTGGCTCTGTTGTACAGCGCTTGCCCAGCACACTCGAGGCCCGGGGTTCCATCCCCAGCATTTCAAAAATAAATAAACGAATAAATTAAAGTGCCCGGGCCCGCCTTTCCCTCTGGAGCCAGCCTGCCTGGCCTCTGCCTATGTGCCCACACCCTCGCTGGGCATATCCAGTCCCTGCCCCACACCCATTTACATGCCAGACTGCCAGCCCCAGCGGGAGGGAGCTGGGCACACCTCTGCCTGCCCACTCCTGTGGGTTGGGGGACAGGGCTGGGGCTGGGGGGCGGACCACACAGGGTCCCCTCCGAGCTCCTGCCTCCTCCTTGCTCAGGCAGAGGGAAAGGGGGTGCTGGGCAGGGCAGCCACCCCTTCTACAGCCCTGAGAGTCCTGAGGGGTGGCTGCTCTAGAGAGAGGGGTAAAGCCTCCCCTCCCCATTCTTTTTTTTGTGGTACCGGGGGTTGAATTCAGGGCCTTGCACCTGCATGCTTTGCAAGTGCTGGACCACTGACCTGTGCCCCCAGCCCCCCCTTTTTTTTTTTTTACTTTTTGAGACAGGGTCTCCCTAAGCTACACAGACTGCCTCTGGTCTTGAATTTGTGATCCTCCCGCCTCCACCTCCAGAGCCACTGGGATTAGAGGCCTGCACCACTGTGCCGGGCTCCACCCCATTCTTCCAGCCCACTTCTGCCCTGGATAAAGGGGCTTAATGAACAAACAGAAAAGAGCAGGCCTATTTGTGGGGAGTTGGGATTTAGCTCAGTTGGTAGAGCACTGCTCTGCAGTCTTTGAGGTCCCGAGTTCAATTCCCAGCACCGCAAAAATGGGAAAAGGGCCTGGCAACCCATTCCCAAGGCAATCCTGAAACAATCTGCCATTGAGAACCCTATGAGGGCCACTACAAGTCGGACATGACTCGACGGCACCTAAACTAATTTGTGGGAAGCCTCGCAGCAGTGCCCTCTCCTGTGCACCCCCCATAGCTTTTGGTTTTAATGTTGACTTAGCTGAGCACCTTGAACCTCAACTTCCCCTTCTGCAAAATGGGGAGGAGACACCTTCCCTCCACAGTGGCGAGGCTTCCATGGGAGCACGTGGGGTGAAAGAGCTGTTTCAGCTCAGCCGAGAATTCTGCCTTCCTCACTTCCCAGCTGGAAGTTCCCCCACTTGAGCACCTGGGGAAACTGAGGCCCCCAAGCTCGTGGAGGCAGCAGAGGTGGAGATCAGCTCAGGCCTCAGCCTGTCCTCAGCGAGAAGGTGCTGCAGCACAGTCTCCCTTCCTTTCCCAAGGGCCCAGAGGTGTTTGGACAGCGAGGAAAACACAAGTCCCAGGCTAATAGTTTTCGTTTTTGTCCTGAACGGTGTTTCTGAGCTGATTGCTAAGCAAATACTGCAGGGGGTGGGGCCCAGAACTGACGCAGGCCCGGAACATTATCAGAGCCAAGGCTCCAGGGCCCAGCCCAGGGCTCTGCCACCCACAGGTCCTGCCCAAGACTCTGGGTCCCCACGCTGACCCATCCCGGGGCTAGTTACCCCTGGGCAGGGCCGTTCAGGCGCAGGGCGGAGGGAATGCTGACTCTGGACAGAGCATTATGAAAACCAGCTCTGCCCAACAATGCCAGGTCTCCCTGTCCCCTCTCCCTCCATCCCCTTCGGAGCAACAGGAAGTTTGAGGGAAGGTTCCAGTTCCTGCTGAGCCGCAAGGGTTTCTCCTGGCATGGGTCTTTCAGTGCTCAACGCAAGATGTTGTTGTTCTTGTTAGGTGCCGTCGAGTCGAGTCCGACTCACAGAGACCCTCATAGGGTTTTCAATGGCTGACTGTTCAGGGATTGCCTTGGGAGTGGGTTGCCACATCCTTCTCCTATTTTGTGGTGCTGGGAATCGAACTCGGGACCTCAGAGACTGCAGAGCAGCACTCTACCAACCGAGCTAAATCCCAGCCTCAACACAAGATAGTCTCACGCAAATCAGCAGGATTGTTAACCCCCAGGGCTCAGCTAATTATGAGGGTCAAGCTGGGCCCCGTGGCACACGCCTGGAATCCCAGCTACTCTGGAGGCTGAGGTAGGAAGACCGCCAGTTGGAGACCAGCCTGGGCTATAAATGGAGGGAGGGCTACATACGTACGGCCTGGCCATATGCATAATACTGTCCACCCCAAAATAAATAAGATAAAGTAAAATCAATAAATAAAAGAATTATGGGAGCCGAGTGGGCAGATTCCTTGGTGAGGATAATAATGATGATAGCAACGACTACTAACCACTTATTGAGTGATTACTGTGTGGCAGGCTCTATTGTCTATCATCTTATGGGGACAAGAGGCCCATAGGGAACTGTTAGCCCCATTTATAGCTGGGAAAACTGAGGCTTAGAAACTGACTTGCACAAGGCCATGCAGGTAGAAGTGGCGGAACAGAGAGCCAAATCCAATCTGATTCCAAAGCACTCCTTTCCTTCCTCCCTTCCCTCCTTCCTTCCTTCTTATTTCCTTCCTTCCTTTTTTCCTTCCTTCCTTCCTCCCTTCCTTCCTTCTTTCCTTTCTTTCCTTCCTTCCTTCCTCCCTCCCTTCCTTCCTTCCTTTCTTTCTTTCCTCCCTCCCTCCCTCCCTTCCTTTCTTTCTTTCTTTCCTTCCTTCCTCCCTCCCTCCCTTCCTTCCTTCCTTCCTTCCTTCCTTTTTTCCTTCCTCCCTCCCTCCCTTTCTTCCTCTTTTTCCTTCCTTCCTTCCTCTCTTTCTTTCATTTTCAATACTGAGGTTTGACCCCAGGGCCTTGTGCATGCTAGGCAAGCACTCCACCCCCGAGGCACACCTCCAGCCCCTTTTCCATTTTTTATCTTGAGACAAGTGTTTGCTAAGTCACACAGGCTGCCTCTATCCTCAAACCTGTGATCCTCCTGCCCCAGCCTCCCGAGCCGCTGGGATTAGAGGCATGCACCACAGTGCCTGGCTTCCAAAGCCCTGGGTCTCAATTTCCACCTGCCTCAGCTGGGAGATTGACTTTGGCCAGACACAGATGGTAAAATCACAGGCCAGAGCTGTGGGGAGCACCCACTGCTGAGTGGGTGCTCGCTTGGTATGACTAGCTTTAGGGGACTCCTGCCTATCGGCATTGGGGGGCCTGGTTGCCTCTCGCCCCTGCTCGTTTGGGGAAAATAAGCCTCCACAGCGGCCCCGATAGGGTAGCCGTACGTAGGTATGTAGCCCTCCCTCCATTTATAGCCCAAGCTGGTCTCCACCTGACGATCCTCCTGCCTCAGCCTCCGCAGTAGCTGGGGTTCCAGGCGTGTGCCACAGGGCCCAACTTGGCCCTCATAATTCACCGAGCCCAGGGGGTGAATAATCCTGCTAGTTTGCGTGAGACTGTCTTGCATTGAGCACAGAAAGACCCATGCCAGGAGCAGGGCATGGTGGCACACGTCTGTAATCTCAGCGGCTCAGGAGGCGGAGGCAGGAGGATCACAAGTTCAAGACCAGAGGTTGTCTGTATAACTTAGCGAGACCTTGTGTTAAAAAGTAGAAAAATGGCTGGGGATGCAGCTCAGTGGTCCAGCACTTGCAGAACATGCAAGCACGAGGCCCTGGGTTCAACCCACAGTACTAAAAAAAAAAAGAAAAGAAAAAAGAAAGAAGAAAGAAAGACCCATGCCAGGAGAAACCCCAGTGGCTCAGCAAGAACTGGAACCTTCAGTCAAATTCCCTATTGCTCCAAAGAGGATTGAGAGCCTGTTGCAAAGTCCGTCAGATGGAGACTTGGTCTTCCTAAGATTGACACCCAGAGTCCCTATCTGGCTGGCAGGTCGACAGCTCCAGCCATGTGCCCAGGTTTCTGAGGACAGGAAAGCAGGGCTCAGAGCCTGTCTGGCCCTCCTTCTCACCACCTGCCCACCTGGCCCCTCCTCACTGTCCCCCTGCCTGCCCGGTGCCTTGGCCTTCACAGCAGGGAGGGCCCTGGCACCCCGGGGGGTCTGTTGGAGGATTCCTCCAGCTGCTGGTGGCAGCGGGTACAGCTCACTAATTAATTAGCGCCTAAGTACTTAGCATCCTCCTGCATCGTGTCAAACGAGGATCTGAGTCTTAATTCCCTGTGTAGGTAACCGTGGGAATGTGCCGGGGAGAGCGGTCAGGACTGAGCGGAAATGCTTCCCCTTCCTCGGAGGCAGGCTGAGGACAGGAGCTGTGGCAGCAGTAGCAGAGGGAGGGCTTCGGGGACAGAGCCCTTGACCCCTGTACTCCTAGCCTCGCGCACCAGAAGCTCCGCGATGGCACGGCGCAGTCACATCTCAGCCTCAGCAGCTGACGCCTGAGTTCAAACCCCAGCCCATCCCCTGCTCCCTGGGGGCCCTGTGTCACTTCATTTCCTGGGGTCTTAATTCCGGTATGTGGGTGTGAAGGTGACGGTGCCCACGCATAGGCTTGTTGCAGAGGCTAAACAAGGCACCATGGAGAAATCATGTAGACTGTGTGGCACTTGGTGGGACTCAGCTAATAGGAGCTATCATCTTCCATGCAGTCACTCTCGGTCCTGTTTTTATTTATTCAACAAACATGTATCAGGTGTCAACTATGTACCCGCTGGGAACAGGCCAGGGGGCTGGAGGCACAGTGTGGAATCGGTCTCTGGACCTCCTTGCCCTAGTGTAAGCATCAGGGAGATGCAGATGATGTCAGATGCTATTGTACAAGGGTGGAGCGGAGCTTGAGGAAACGCTGGCAAATTCTGGGTGTGGTGACACATGCTTCCCAGCAACTCGGGAGGCAGAGGCAGGAGGATCGTGAGATGGAGGCCAAAGGCAGCCTGTGTGGATTAGCGAGACTCTGTCTCAGAACAAAAAAATTGAGATGGGGCTGGGGTTTGCAGCTCAGTTGGTGGAAGCACCCTAGGGTCAATCTCCCAGTATTGCAAAAAGAGAAAAAGAAAAAAGAAAAAAGGAAAGAAAAGAAGAAAAGAGAGAAGAGAAGAGAAAAAAAGAAAAGAAAAGAAAGAAAAGAAAAGAAAAGAAATGAAGTGATAAGACAAGCTGGCAAAGCCCTTAGTCCAGGTCCACACAGCTGAGCCCCTTAACTGTTGGGGGACGGAGGAGGAGCAGAGATCCCTGCAGAACTTGGCTGGGGGCTGCCGGGCAGGCAGGGTGGCCCCACGTCCAGCCCAGTATTGCTCACAGGAGCCACCTGGGGCGGTGACTGCACCCCACGGCTGCAGGTGCCATGCCGGGCTCTGGGAACACTTGGGAAGGCTCCTGGCTAGGTGCCAGGACTCAAGGACCCTGGGTGAGGGTCTCCGTGGGTCCTGAGAAGGGGTCAGGTGAGGCCAAGCCTGACCCTTCTTTTCCTGGCGTTCCTGGCTTATTCACTCTCCCCTGTTCCCCTGGGCAATGTGGGGCCCAGAGTGGGTGGTTTCTTGGTTGCTATCACAGAAGCGGCATTGGTGAGGTACACGGTGTAACGCCTCTGCCATGGTGGGCCCTTGGGGGGATTCTCAGGCCCATAAGGTGTCTATTGACCACTCAATGGCCCTAGCCTATAGCCGGGTAAACCAAGGGTGTCATTCAGAGGGACAGGAGTAGGGGAAGCAAGGCCGGGCAGGGGATTGAAGGCTGTGCCACGGGGATGGGGAAGGTACTAGAAATCAAGTCTGAGGTTCCTAGACTGGCCAAGTGGCTGTGCTCTGTGACCTGAAGAAAGCCACCCAACCTCTCTGAGCTTCGATTTTCTCACGTGTAATGAAGACAGCAGCCTACAGCCGTAGCCCTGTGACATCCGATTCCATCAGATCTTGGAAGCTAAGCGGGGTCGGGCCTGGTTAGTATTTGAATGGGAGACCGCCAGGGAACACCAAGTGCTGTAGGCTTGGGAGAAGGACCCAGCAGCCCACTCCTAAAAATCAATCCGCCATTGAAAACCCTATGAACAGCAGAGAAACACTGACAATAGTGTTTCGCCTGTTGTACGTAGGGTCGCTATGAGTCAGATACCTACTCGACGGCACCTAACAACAACAACAACAACAACAATGAAGACAGCAGCATTGCAGGAGACGGATGAGTGCCCTGTGAATTGACATGTCCTACAACTTCAGCAGCTCTGTTACTTAGGAGCCAAACTGGCTGATGGACCTGCAGAAAGCTTCATGCACTATAAGAAGCTCCTTGCAGGCGGAGACTCGGATTCCACTCTGCACCCCTTGCGGTCCTTGCACTGAGTTTTACCCATAATGAAACCCACGCTGTCTTCGCTGGGCCTGCTGTGTGCCAGGCACTGTGCTGAGCACTGGGCATTTGTTACGTCTCTTTGACTCTTCACGGCAGCCTCCGAAGATGGAAACCCTCACCTCCTCTCATGGGTGAAGAATCGAGGCACAAGCTGGCTACGTTACTTGCCAAGGTTCTCCTGGCTGGCCATTGGTGGAGCCAAGAGTCAAACCCAGGTTGGCTGTGATTCACACTCGGGGAATATTCGTTGAGTGTCTAAATGAACAAATGCATAATGAACAAATGCTAAATGAACAAACGCATAAGCGCAGGAGCATCATCAGCGAAGGGAGAATGAAGCGGTTCAACCTTTTAAGGGAGGCTATTGAGGCAGTGGGTCTGGGATTTAGCTCAGTTGGTAGAGTGCTGCTCTGCAGTCTGAGGTCCCAAGTTTGATTCCCAGCACCTCAAAATGGGAGAAGGACGTGGCAACCCACTCCCAAGGCAATCCCGAAAAGTCAGCCATTGAAAACTCTGAGGGTCGCTCGCTATGAGTCAGACTCAACTCGATGGCACCTAACAACAACATCGAGGCAGTGGCATGAGGAAGGATGCCCCTGGTTTTTGGCAATCTTGAGCTTTTGTCCATAATTGCACAGAGTTCCAGAAGTTTAAGAGACGTTGGGAAGGAAGGAAGGAAGGAAGGAAGGAAGGAAGGAAGGAAGGAAGGAAGGGAGGAAGGAAGGAGGGAGGGAGGGAAGGAAGGAGAAAGAGAAGAGAAAGGAAAAGAAGAAAAGAAAAAAGGAAGGGGAGGGAAAGGGAAAGAACAAGCCTTCAGCCCCAAGGGCGGCGCACAAGAATCCCTCTGGTAGCAATGCAGCTCCCATCACACGCCGGCCCTTGAATGAGAGCCGGGTCACAGCCTGCATGGACCAGACCTCCTGGTGACTGGTGAGGGAGCTGAACTTGAAATATGAGGGCACCTGGCAGGGCAGCCAGCAGGGCAGCAGGCCGGAGCCTCATGCCATCTGGATCTCCCCCGTTACGACATCCGTCCTCTCTGAAGAGGTTAACAGCCAAGGCGGCCCTAACCCCACGGCCGGGCTGATGCGTTCAGACCCAGAGCCCGAAAGAATTCAGATGGAGATAAAACGAGAGCGGGCGTTTGGACGAGTCGAACCCATCAGAAACCCACCATCTGCTCCGTGACCACAGTGACAGCTCGGGGCCCCGGAGCACTGGCCGGGGGCGAGGCAGGGCGCTGAGACCTTCCCGTGCTTTGTCTCACTCCGTTCTGTCGCCACTGTGTTTTAGGATGAAAACCCGAGGCTCAGAACGGCCGTCTGCGCAGTGTCTCGCTGCTCTGCCGCCCCAGCCAGTCTGTTCCCCAGGTTGAGAGAGGGACGGTGGCTTGGGAACCCAAGAGCTTCACCCATGGGAGGAGGTGAGGGTTTCCATCTTCGGGGGCTGCCGTGTAGAGTCAAGGAGACGTAACAAATGCCCGGTGCTCAGCACAGTGCCTGGCACACGGCAGGCCCTGTCACACTTTGGAGTTGGATCAGGCGTGCGTTTCATTATGGGGAAAACTCAGTGCAAGGACCACAAGGGGTGCAGGGTGGAATCCGAGTCTTTGCGTGGGGAAGGTGCGGAGAGAGTGGGGGGCCACGTTCCCCAGCTGGAGCGGCCTCAGCACCCATGGCCCTGGCCTGCAGGCGGCTGGAGGGAAGGTGAGCCCCTGAGACCAAAGAGCTACTGGAACCCACGCGGCTCCCAGCGACCCAGCATGTTGGAAAAACGCTCTTCAGGTTCCTGGCAATGGCCCTGTGGGAGCCAGCTCACATATTTTAAGGAAAAAAAAAAAAATCATTAAGGAAGTTAGGCCTCTGGAGACGCTGTAAATGTAAAATATTGGTAGTTCGCAATGTAGCCCCAGCAGCCACAAGCAGGGTTCGTTGATGAGCCAGAACCTTGTCCGGCGGATGAATCATGACGTTGGGCCCACATGGCTCCAAAGTCCCCACTTGCCTAGCTAGCTCGGTGAGACTGTGGCTGCCCGCGGCCAGGAACAGGGGAAGCGCTGTCCCAGTTATAGGGGGCGTCAGGCTCCAGTTGGTAGCCATAACCACTTCTGGGATGGCACCCGCAAGATCCCATGTTCCAGATCCTCCCGCTGTCCCCTTACTTTGGTCGTTAGCGACTACCCAGTGCCACGAAAGGCACTTCACTGAAGGACACCCTGGAGGAGGAAGGCGCATTCCTTGGCACCTGTTAGGCGCTCGGCGGGTACCTGGGCCATCGACACGGCACCTGCTTGTCCCTTTGTCTCTCGGTGTCTTTTTCTCCTTCCTTCACCCAGCAGAGGAGCAACACGCCCAGCCCATCTTTTATTCTGTTCCTGCCTTCGTTCAGCCAGCCATGAAGAAGAGATTTAAAGTGTTGGGGACCCCTGCCAACTCTGATCAGATTTAAAGGTGCTGGGGACCCCCTCCTTCATTCAGATGAGATTCAGGTCGGTTAGAGCCCAAATCTGGACGTGGTCCAGGTAGAGGATTTCCAAGGTCCTTCTCTAGCCCCCACCCCCACCCCAGCCAGGGTGACTTCCAGTGAGCCACCTGACCCCTCCCCACCTCCTCTTCCCAGCTGGGAGACAGGGAGGGTGACATTGAGTGCCAGCTCTGGGGCATCCTAAGGGTTAACTAATTAATGGTCGGAAAGTGCTTTGAAAAAATAAAGTGCTGGATAATGGGAAGGGCAATTATGTTGGGAGAAACTCCTAATTTGGCTGGAATTGATGTTAATGATAAAGTATCTGAAACATGTAGCAAGCAAGCGTGATTGTATTTTATATGACAGAGAGAGACACTCACACGCAGGGGACACGGAGAGCGGTTAATTTGGTTAAATAAAGTGAAAGATAAAAAGAGCGCGGACACCTCAGGACTCGCTGTTTATCTGGACTCCGTCACACTTTGGAATCGGATCAGGCCCTTTGGCTCTTTTTATTTATTTGTTTGTGATGGGAAGAAATGGGGAAGCGCCGGTTTTACGGTTCGGTTCGGAAAAAGGCCACGAAAGCAGACTCCTGTTAGGGGGCCCAGGACTTCTGAGCAGGCGAGGCTGTGTCCCTGGGGAGGAGCCAAGGTCTCCGGGAGAACCAAGGTGGTGAAGATGTCCCTGCTCCACCCCACCAGGGCAGGGAGAACTTAGGCAGATGCGAAGTTCTTTTACCTTTCAGAAGGAGAAGCTGGAACCCAGGGGAAGGGAAAGGGGGTGGGAATAAGAATCAACAAAGGAGCCAGCATTTCTCGAGCATTTCTGTTTGCCAGGCCTTGGGGTGAGGATGTCATGATCCCACTTAATCCTTGAAGCAAATCTATAAGGTGGATTCCATCTTCACCCTTATCTTACAGCAGAAGAAACGGGAGCTCAGAGAGGTAAAGCAACCTGCCCAAGGTCACACAGCCAGGCAGAGGTGGACCAGGGAGTTGGGGTCAGGCTGCCTAATGCTAAGGGTGAAACTCCTTGGTAATGACTTTGGAACTAATTAAGCATTCTTGATATTCATGGCTCTGCTCTTCTTGGTTAGGATCTATCTGCCAAAGCAAGTAACAGGACAAGGAGGTAGAGGGCTCCTGTCCCTGTCCAGGGAGGACCATGTGGGGCCGCCCAGGGTGTTGGGGCCTCCTGGCCTGAGACTGGGGCAATGCCAGGGCCCTTGGGAGGGTGTGGGCCGTAGTTTGAGTCCCAAGAGGACAGCATGAAGTTGCCCTAAGGAAGAAGAAAAGTCTTGTTTTCTGGAAGGTCTGTGAGGTCCCCGCAGGTCCAAATTAGTATTCAGTATTTATAATATTTCCATAATGGTAAAACAAAAGAAAACAAGCAGAGAGAATGCATTTTTAATCACCAATCATTTCTCTTTGTTTGTTGTGAATGAACAGCGAGGTGAAATAGTATTTCATAATCACCCATTCGAATTTTGCTCCCCACAAAGCACCGAGAAATCTCTAAATAAAATAAATACACAAGCCAAGACCTTAAAATAAATTCCAGAGGGCAGAGCACTACGTGTGGGTTATCAAGCTGCGGGAGGCAGGGGCTGAGAGCGGGGAACCGAGGACAAAGGGCCTGGGCCTCCTCAGCTACCTGCAGCCGGAGAGTTAGAGACCCACAAGGCAGGTGAGGTGACCGAGCCATGCCGTGTGGATCCACAGAGCCGGCTGGGGCGGGGGCCGTCCTCCTGCTCAGTATGGCCTCTTCCTCATTTTCCCAGAACCTCCTGGTCCTCGTCCTCACACCAAAAACCAGGAGAATTCCTGTTCCCTGGCCCCTGGAGCTTCCCCACCTCCCACTCGGACATCTCTTCCAGAATCTTCTCTGCATCGTGTCGCAGAGCTAATCCAACCTGCATGCTGCCTCCCAGCTGGTCCAATCCCTTCAGTGGGGACAAAGCCTTGCCTGCTCAGTGAACCACAGCAAAGAGAAAACGGAAGGGACCTTGCCGAGGCGTTCCAGGCAGTGAGTGACAGCTGGCGCCTGGAACTCTGGGGCCTGACGCCTGCCAGGTCAGCCTTCCTCTTACTTGCACTTAGCTCTAGGTGTCTCTGAGTAGCTGTCTACACCACTGGATTTTCTTTGCTTGTTCTTCTCTCCAATTTGTTTTGTGCATATCAGCATTCTCTGACCCCTAGGTCCTAGCAAGGTGCCTGGCACATAGGGGCCCTCGCCAAATGCTTGTTGGATGTATGTGTGAATGAACAGATAGAAGGATGGGTAGATGGATGGGTGGCAGGTTGAATGGGTGCAGGCTGGGTGGGTGGATGAATGCTTGGTTGGATAGATAGATGGATGAATGCTTGGATGGATGGATGCATGGATGGATGGATGGATGGATAGATGGATGGATAATTGGATGGATGGATGGGTGGATGGATAATTGGATGGATGGATGGGTGGATGGATGGATGGACGGACAGATGGTTAGATGGATGGATGGGTGGATGGATGGATGGATGGATGGATGGGTGGATGGATGGATAATTGGATGGTTGGATGGATAGATGGATGGATGGATGGATAGATGGGTGGATAATTGGATGGTTGGATGGATGGTTGGATGGATGGATGGATGAACAGAGGGTTAGATGGATGGATGGATGGAGGGAGGGATGGATGGATAGATGGATGAATGGATAATTGGATAGTTGGATGGATAGATGGATGGATGGACGGACGGACAGATGGTTAGATGGATGGGTGGGTGGATGGATGAATGGATGGATGGATAGATGGATGAATGGATAATTGGATGGTTGGACGGATAGATGGATGGATGGATGGATAGATGGATGAATAATTGGATATTTGGATGGATGATGGATGGACGGATGGACAGATGGTTAGATGGATGGATGGGTGGGTGGACGGATGGATGGATGGATAGATGGAGGATGGATGGGTAGCTGGATGGATGGATGGGTGGAAGGATGGGTAGAAGGATGGATGGATAGGTGGATGGATGGATGGGTGGATGGATG
>VMDO01000890.1:206308-223609 GCA_007922755.1 Pedetes capensis | reverse complement strand
GCAAGAGACTAATGTTGATTTGGTCCCTCCCCTGGCCAGCAGGCAGGGCTACCTTTGGACAGCCACTTGTTGGATAGCTAATGTCAGTCACAGCATAGCCTTGTCAACATCTAGGGGTCGGGTCCCTTGAAATGATGCCTTCATCGGCCCTTTGGAGGACTCTGAGAGATATCACCTTCTAGAAAATCACATCCCCTCCAAGAAGAAATTTGAGGCAAAGGCCTCAAACAAGAACCAGGCCGACCCCCATTTTCAAGGAAATCACGTGGTGGTAAAAAGCACCAGCTGGGGTCGGAAGACCCAAGCTCTCTCCCTACTCTGCCACCAACTCGCTGTCCAATGGCAGGTGAGTGAGTGGCTTCCTCTCTCAGTTTCCCCTCCACCTTCTTCCCAGATGTCTGGGCTCTGGGTCTGGCCGTTCTCTGCGGCCTGCCGACCTCTGGAGCTTGCCCTTGCCGTCGGGGCAGCCCCACCCCGGCCCCCGCCCTTCCGTGCAGAGGGGCTTCGCTCAGCCTTCCGCAGCTCTGCCTTTTCCCTGGTGGGGCAGCGGGGATGGGGGCAGCATAGATCAGGAAGCCAGGCTGGAATGTTCTGGCTGCGGCCAAGGCCCACGCGCCCTCTGAATCTTATTGAAAAAATAATAAAAAGGTAATTACTTTGTCATTACTGAACACTGGTTTGTCTTTTTTCTTTTTTTTTTTTTAAAGCCCTGACCATAAATAACCAACCCATTACCCTTCGGAGTGGACACACATCCTGCTCTCTGCAGGATGAGGGCCTGCTGTCTGCACATGCTGCTTCTCCAACCCCACTTCCACTCCTGCCGCACCCCGAAGACTCCACGCACGCGGCACATCCCCACGCACATGGATGTCCAGCCCGGCGTCGCCACTCGTTCACCTACCATGGGCTAAGTATTCTGCCAGGTGCTGGAAATAACAGTCATGGCAACAGCTATTATGTGGGAAGCCAGGCAGAGTGCAGGGCATGGATTGTCTCAAAGGATCCTTCTGACAGCGCTGTGACGCAGAAACTGATTTCGTTGCCATCTGACAGATGCAACACTGAGGCTGAGAACCGCCCACAGAGAGAACGTCATACAGCTAGTAAGTAGCGGGGCTGAAATTTGATCTCCTGTGACCAAATGTAGAAACCCATGCTCGAGCCAGGCGCGATGGCGCACGCCTGTAATCCCAGCGGCTTGGGAGGTGGTGGCAAGAGGATTGCAAGTTCGAGACCAGAGGCAGTCTGCGTAATTTAGCGAGACCCTGTCTCAAAAAAAGTAAACAAAAAATGGGCCAAGGGTGCAGCTCAGTGGTCCAGCGCTTGCAAAGCATGCAAGAGCGAGGCCCTGGGTTCAACCTCCAGGACCGCAAAAATAAATAAATAAATAAAAAGAAACCCATGCTCCAATGCACTGATTATTTAAACACAGATTCAAAAACCACACGCACAGTCTCGTGGGGGGGGGGGTGCAGGGAGAAGATAATTATGTGCTGTGACAGACAGAACAAGTAGCTGTGGGAGCATGTGGGGGGGCATCTAGCCACCCTTTGGTAGGCTTACATCAGGGAAGGCTCCTTGGAGGAGGTGGTATCCATTTTGGTCTTAGAAAGTAAGTAGGAGGAAGAAAGGTCTTCAGGGCAGAGGGGGGGCCACCCAGAGGCCTGGAGGTGAGGCTAAGAGAGCTTCTGAGGCTCTCGGCAGGGCGGCAGTGGAGCAGAGGGTGGCAGGGAGGCAGGGGGAGGTGCGGCTGGAGAGGCGCACACATCAGGGCCAGCTTGGCACAGCAGGGCAGCCCGCTCCGCCCACACTCAACTCCCTTGCACTCCCAGTGTGTGACAAGAGGCACCTCATCAGCAAAACAGCCCTTTCCTGCCTCCCTGGGCGGCCCCGCCCTGCATGTGACATGGTGCCATGGGGCTGCCGCCACCCACACAGGTGGCCGTTGGGAGGCAGCATGGCCACTTCCGGATCCCCAAGGCAGGTTCCCTTTGGCTGTCACCTGGCCATGCCAGCCTTGGGCAGGATCCACACGCCTGGACGGAAGCAGGAGAGGCAGGGTAGTCCTCTGTGCCTCCACTCTCAGGGGCTGGGGTCTGCGTGGATTTCAGATGTGGGAGAGGTGGGGAAGGGGCAGGGGCCGGGGCTGACTGTGGGCGCCCTGGCATGACGTGGCAGGAACCACAGGGCTCTGAGAACAAGCAGAGAGGGGAGGCAGGGCCCTTTGACTGTTCCATCACGGGGTTTACCTTGCTCAACAGGCCCTGGTGCCAGGCCTACCCCTCCCTGGCAGGTGTGGGAGGGGCCAAGGGGTTGGCCCGTGGGTCTTCGGGTAAGAGGTGATGTCACCCGGCAGCCCTGCCTCTCACCTGGCTGTACCTCTGTGTATTCGGGTGCCTGCAGCGTGCAGTGTGGCCATCCCCTCATGGCCCCAAACCTTTTAAAGAGCCTCACCCCCTAGAGCCAGGCAAGGTGGCGCACGCCTGTCATCCCAGCGGCTCAGGAGGCGGAGGCAGGAGGATCGCAAGTTCGAGACCAGAGGCAGTCTGCGTAACTTAGCAAGACCCTGTCTCAAAGAGTCAAAAAAATGGGCTGGGTGTGCAGCTCAGTGGTCTAGCACTTGCAGAGCATGCAGGCGTGAGGCCCTGGGTTCAACCCCCAGTACCGAAAAAAAAAAAAAGAGCCTCACCCCTCCATGGGGGCACCCCTCCACACACAGAGCTCAGCCAGGGCCTGAGAAACCCTCCTAGCCACACACCCTCAAATGTCCCAGGCAGGCGGCTGAGTGGTACAGAAGGACAGCCCGGTGGGTTTCATTTGAATTCATTCTTTACATTTTCAAGTCCAGTTCCCAACCAAATAATTGGCTCTCAGATTGTGAGTGTGTTTCTATTGTTTACATTTTATTTATATTTGTCTTCCCCTGCGTTTCCTGAATTGTTTGCATCCGACATGAATTACCCACCCCAACTTTTGTTCAGAATTTAAACTTTTTCTTTTTTTTAGATGGCAGATGTTTCAGAAGATGTTAAAGATGGAAGGGGTAGAGCTCAGAGATCCTAGACTAGGGAATATTTCCTAAAAGGAAAATATTAGTCACCTGTGGTCCCTGTTACCAGGCAGGGGCAAGCACAAATACCAAAAAAGTCAATTAATGAGAACAAACTAGAGAAGGAGAGGGTTGAGCCAGGGAGTAAAACAGGCGGTCCCTTGCTTGGAGCTGAGCTGAGAGAGCAGGCAGCGAAAATGAAAGCAGGTACTGGGTAGCTCCTGAGCTGGGAAAACAGGTAGTATTTATGGCATAGAAATCCCTAAGGCTTTTCTGTCGAGAGAGGTTTCTAGAAGGTACAGGAGGAGGGGTAGGAGGAAGAGGAGCGTTCTACTCTACTGAGGGCAAAGATTGAGACAGACCCACCCCTTCACCCCAATGGGCTGGACAAACTGCCAGAAGCCCAGGGCTCAGCAGCAGATCCTAAGGCGCTGGGAACCTGGATAAGTGCTTTGCTCTCAGCCCAAGCCCCGGAGTCCTTCTCCCCATCGCTGCCGAGGCTGTGGCTCTCAACAAGGCCGCCGGAACCTTGAAACAGCCCCTGCTTGTGGCCAACATGGTTCTAATAAGGATTCATTACGGGAATCACAGGCTCTTTCACCCATTAAATTAGCAGGGGTTAAAAAAGAGTGAGCGAGCAAGAGAGAACGGGGAAGGTTGGAGAGGCGTGGGGCTGGGCTTGCTCAGGAGCCAGGGCTGCCCTCGGAAGGGCAGATGCATAAAGCCCTCCCCGAGGGGGCGAGCTGGCCATGGGGCTCCAAAGCTTTAAAAACAGTACACACGGCTCCGTGACTCAACAACTCCACTTGGAGGAATGCACACAATTATTTACGGACAAGGACATTCATTAGAGTTATTTATAATAATGGAAAGAATCGGAAACAAGTTCGATGTCCAAAATTTCCAACAGTGAGAGATTGCTTAAGTAATTTACAGCCAAACTCTACAATACAGCCATTAAAAAATCACATTGTAGACGAATATTTAATGACGTGAGAAAATGTATGTGCTACGTATACGTGACAGGCCAAACAAACAAACCCCAATCTAGTATGTTCCGTGTGATTTTAACTCGATACAACAAAACAAAGCAAAAAACAGAAAAACATACCGAACTTGTAGACTGGAAAGAAATCCTTGAAAACATCCACCGTGATTATTCACCAGTGACGGGACTAAAGATGACATACACTTTTTTGTTTCTGTTTATCTGTGTTTTCTCAATTTTCCACAACAAATACATACTGTATATCTTGTTGTTGTTGTTAGGTGCCGTCGAGTCAGTATCCGACTCATAGCGACCCTCATAGGGTTTTCAATGGCTGACTGTTTGGGGATTGCCTTGAGAGTAGATTGCCAGGCCCTTCTCCCATTTTTGTGGTGCTAGGAATTGAACTCAGGACCTCAGAGACTGCAGCGCAGAGCTCTACCAATTGAGCTAAATCCCAGCCCACTGTATATCTAGTGAGAAATAAATAATTATGTACTTTGCAAAAGAATGAGAGAATGTTGGGGGTGGAAGTGACGGCCTAACTCATCAGTTCAGATGGGATTTGAGAACCCGGCTCAGAGTTTGGGGAAAAATCCCTCCTCAGCCTCCCTCCCCAGGACACTCCCAAGAGAGACATTCAGAAATAAAATGAATGAACTCAGCTTTTTTGGTTGTTTTTAATTACAACTTGCCCAGTAATCACCATAGGCACTTATCTGGGGCACTTGTTCCATTACTCAGTCACGGAGCATTTATTGAGCACCTACTGTGATGCCGGCACCATGGTAGGCACAGTGAAACCTCCCCAAAACATAGATCCCAGCCAAAGGATCCTCAAGACAAGGAGAAGACCAGACAAAAGGGGAACAAGGACATTGTCCCTCCTTTTTTTTTTTTTTTTTTTTTTTTTGCGGTACTGGGGGTTGAACCCAGGGCCTCGCGCTTGCATGCTCTGCAAGTGCTGGATCACTGAGCTGCACCCCCAGCCCATTTTTTTTTTTTACTTTTGGAAACAGGGTCTTGATAAATTATGCAGACTGCCTCTGGTCTCGAGCTTGCGATCCTCCTGCCTCTGCCTCTGTGTCACTGGGATTACAGGCGTGCGCCACCGTGCCTGGCTGTCCCTCATTTTTTAAATTTAAAAACAGTGTTTCTTTGTCAACACTTACTGAGTGCATACTAGATCCGATGTTCTGTACTGTGATTTCTTTGGTTGCTTTTGTCCTTTACTAGACTGAAATGAAATGAAAAGGACAGATTTGTTCTGCTTTCCCCCTCCTCCTCTCCTAAGGCAACTCACATTCAGATTTCATGTCTTTATGAACAACAAGTAATGGTAAAAATGCTTCTTGTACTGGCATAGTCAGGGAGTAAAAAAACTGTTGTTACTTCCCTGCTGGAGCAACTGGTCCTAAGGAAGTTAGACTGCCTACCTCAATTTTGGGAAATTTATTATTTGTGCATCAGTCTCCTCATCTGTATAATGGGTGTGTTCATCATAACTACCTCTTACTGTTGCTATGTAGGCCTCATGAGATAATATAAGTGCCTGGTGCCTAGCACATCATAACCACTCAGTAAATATTAGCTATTGTTGTATGAACCTACAGCCACAGCACTGTGGTGTCTCATCCCATCAGATCTGAGATGCTAAGCAGGGTCAGGCCTGGTTAGTACTTGGATGGGAGACCGCCTGGGAACACCAGGTGCTGAAGGCTTGGGAGAAGGACCTGGCAACCCACTCCCAAAATTCAATCCATCATTGAAAACTCTAAGAGTAGCAGAGAAGCACTGACAGTAGTGTTTCACCTGTTGTACGTAGGGTGGCTATGAGTAGATACCCACTTGAGGGCAACACCTAACAACAAACAACAATTGTTGTATGATGGGATTTTGCTTTCCATCACTGCAGAGGATCGGAAACCAAACACTTATGATCAGGAAGCTGAGCTGCAATTACTTTAGAAGCTTTCCCAATTACACCAACGGAGGCTGACTAAAATCTCTTTGTTCCACAATCAAATATCCAGGCACAATGCTCGGCTCCTAAGCTTCTAAGATAAAGGCACGGAGTCTGAACTCAAAGTCAGGAAGGTATGTGTAGGATTATTTCCTAGAGACTAGAAATGGGACAGGCACAGAGCACTGAGGCACACACCTAGAATCCCAGTGACTCTGGAGGCTGGGGCAGGAGGATGTCTAGTTCAAGGCCAGAGGCAGCCTGTGCAACTTAGGGACACCTTGTTTTAAAATAAAAAATAAAAATAAAAAATCAGTGGCAGCTCAGCGGTGGAGCCTAGCATTTGCAAGGCCCTGCGTGCAGTCCCCAGCACTAACAAGAAAGAAGAAAAGGAAGGAAGGAAGGAAAGAAAGGAGGGAGGGAGGAAAGTGGGACAGGCTCTTGGTCACATGAGTCCGCCTGGAGGCAGAGGACTGGAGAGATGACCAGATTGGGTTCTTAGCTGACCTACTGCCCCGTCCTCCTGTGTGTGCCGCCTCCTCTGCTGGGGACACTGTCCTCCAGAGCCATCTATTCCCCCGCTATGGCCCTGGCCAAAGGCAAGGGAGCAAAAACCCAGCAAGGCCACCACGTCTACCTGGCAATCCCTGGGTTATTCCAGCTCCTCTTCCCCCCACCCTGAAGCTTGGTCCTAGGACCTTTCTAGCTCTTCTTCCCCTGAAGCACAGGCCTTGGAAGGCAAGGACTTACCTTGATCCAGCGCCTGACTCAGCAGCGAGGCCTTGCTCTGTGCCCGGCACTGTTGGAGGTGCTGAGAACACTAGAGACCACAGACCAGAGCCTGCCTGCAGGATCCTTCCATTCTTCTGTGGGCAATCGGAAAGGAGACTGGGAACAAATGAATATGCAAACTCATTTTAGACACTCAGACATGGTAAAGTGTTAGAGAAAGACTGGGGGCTGCTTCAGTGAGATAGCTACACAGGAGCAAGGACCATTGGAATCCCGCAGCCTGCAAAAAGGACGTGTTAGGGAGAGGGAGCAGCAAGTGCAAAGGCCCTGAGGTGGGGAACAACCATTGTTTTCCAGAACTGCAAGAAGCAGTGTGACCAAGGGAGAGGATGGAGGGAGGTTTTGCCTGGACCAGGCAGAGGCAGGATCTTGAAGCGCTTGCTCACCATGGGAATGAGTTGCGATTTCATTTTAGAGGAAGCTCAGGAAATGCTAAATGAAATAAAATAAGGAGAAAGAGCACCTGTTCACCGTTTGCTTGTGGGAGGGGCTGAGAAAAGAACCAAACAGTGAGGGAACAAGCCAGGGAGACACCTGGCTGGGGCTACCGTGCTCTCTCCCAGCTCCTTCTATTTTTCCCTTTTTTGAGTTGGGCATGGGGGTTGGGAACCAAGAGGACCCTTCCCTGTTCACCTCCCCTCCTCCAGCGTGGCCATCATTCCAGCCTCCCCACACAGGGCAGATTCCTGTACAGGAGGTGGGAAGACTGGGGCTGGGGTTCGAAGGACCCGAGGAAAGACAGGCAAGGGAAGAGTAAGCGGTTTAATAGGAGTTTGGTAGGCAGGATGCGATTATCAGTAATGTTGGGGAGAAGGCGGAAAAGGATGTGTATGCAGGGGAACTTATAGTGGGACAAGGGCACAAGCCTGTCAGTAATGCCCAGGGACGAGCAAGCCCTCAGCTAGCCGCCTCCCCCCCCCCCCCGGGACAGGGTCTTGCCTAGTTCCACAGTGTCTCCCACTGCCAGTAGGGATCTGTTCTTCCCTAGGTTCGGCAAACACTCGCCAAGTGAATGAATGAGTAGCAGATTCTCGCTGGAGGGAAAAAATAAACAAAAGACAGAGGGGAAGAAGGAAGGGAGAGAGGACAGGAAGAAATGAGAAGGAGAGGGAGCACTGGATGTCCCCAGAAGCAACGACAGTTACTGGCATTTATTGATCAATACGTTGGCCCAAGCCCTTTTCCTGCATTAGCTCATTTTAGCTTCTCAACACTCCCAGACAGTAGGTACTATTATTATCATCCCCATTTTACTGATGAGGCGACTGAGGCACAGAGGGGGTCGAATGTCTCACTCAAGGCCACCCAGCTGGTGAGGGGCTGGGCTTGGTCCCGAAGCCCAAACTGTTAACTGCTTCTTTACACCACTCCAGGAGTGGATAGAGTCCCAAATCCGGTTAAAAGACTCGCTTTGCCATCTCTGAGAAGATGACTCAGTTTCTCCTTCTGCGGAATGGGATTGGGCTTGACATCTCTGGGGCTGGGTGTTCTGTTGAGTCACCAGGTACAAGGATCTTGTGGATGGCAGTTGAGCACCAAGTCCTGGAAACTAAAGACGCCTTTGATAGTGGGGGTAGCAAAAGAGAGTAAGAGGTGCTTGGTCTGCCTTTGCTGCTCTTGGTCAGACAGAATGCTACTGTTTCCTGTTAATTCTTTTTTTTTCTTTTTTTTTTTTTTTTTGTGGTACTGGGGATTGAACCCAGGGCCTCGCGCTTGCATGCTCTGCAAGTGCTGGACCACTGAGCTGCACCCTCAGCCCATTTTTTGACTTTTTGAGACAGGGTCTTGCTAAATTACACAGACTGCCTCTGGTCTCGAACTTACTATCCTCCTGCCTCTGCCTCTCAAGCTGCTAGGATTACAACCGTGCACCACGGCGCCCGGCTCCTGTTAATTCTTGGAATAAAAAAGGGAAGCAACCAAATCAACCTGACAGGTGTCTGAACCCCTATTCTGGGCTCCCTGTGCAGACAAATCCTAAATTGATTGCGGGATCCATTTCAGGTTCTAAGGAGCTGGGTTTGGGGGCTGGTTTCTTTCCTAGCTGGTCTTACACCCACCTATCACTCGGCCTCTGAGGAGTGTGGGATACCTGCTTGCTGAAATCTAAAGCCCTGTATTAGGGGGTAGGGCAAGTCTCTGCCACCTGAGGGCTAGAGGGCCATAGATCCCACAGGCTTCGTCCATTTGCTTCTGGACCAATTAACTTCCAGCTTAAGGCAGGGCATGGAACCCATCCCAGCAGATGTCTGTCTTGGACAATTATCATGCAGGGCCTGGGGTCACTTCCAGCGCTGAGAGGCTCAGCTGAAGCCTTGCAGAACAGGCCCTGAAGTCTCCCAGCCCACAACAATGTTTTACCAGCCGGTGGCATTTCCTCTTCGTGTAATGTGCGGTGTGGAGCACATCCCAAAGCTTGGGTCATACTTTGAATTTTTATTCATTTATTCAACTAATCATTAATCTATTTTGTACTATTGTCGTGAATTTCTCACTTATCATCCGGGTATTTCCCCCCTTTCTTTCCTTTCTTTCATGTCTCATGTTATTTCCATCCTGACTTTGTGCAGAAGGGAAACCGGTGTAGGGGCTAGCTTAGTCCTAGGGTGAGGTGGCTCTAGCTGGGGAAGGCAGGACCCAGGCTCCCAGGATTGAGGCTGACCATAGGTTTGGCCTGGTGTGGCTGCTTTTAGCCAAGTGAGGGGTGAGAAGGGTAGACATGGGGAGAAAGGGGTATTTTCTTCAAGGAGGTGTGCAAGTGTCCCCTTAAAGAAGCTCCGACCTACCACCAGAGGCAGGAGATTAGTTCTCCCAAGACACTCTTTACCCTATTGCCTTGCTTTATTTTCTTGGTGGATCCTTTCACTCTCTGCAATATTACTCGTTTTCATGTACCTTATCCCCACTTCCCCCGCCCCGTGTAAGGGCCATTCTGCACGGCCTATTCTGCTCACTTAAGGATTTGTTTCTTGCACCAGAGACTAAAAAAAAAAAAAAAAAAAATCCCTTGCAAAAAATAAATGCAAAGAGGATATCTAACAGCGGGAACATTACGTTCCTTTGGGTTCGACAACCCTAACGTTCTAACTTGCAAAAACCCAGCCAACTCTTCAATGGAAAAGCGGGAACCAAACTAGGGGCTTCTCAGGGCTCAGGAGCAGAGAAAAGTAACACAGCCTCATCCCTTTTCTCTTCTGCCCCAGCCTCAACTCCACTCAGTAGCTAGGTCTAGAAACCTCCGGGAGCCGCAGAAGGGAGCGGCGCGCCCCATGCTGCTTCGCAGGCCCGCGTCGCCGAGCGCGCACGCGGAGCCCAGCCCGGACGGTGGGTGGGAAGAATCCGGGAGGGGAAGGTCTGGGGGTGTGAGGGTGGAGTGGAGCCCGGCCCCGCGATCCAGCCCGGGTTTTGCATGCCACCCACTTGCCCGCTCGGCCGCGGAGAATTCCATAATCACAGCGGGCGAGAGCGGAGACTGGGAGAGAAAAATCCGGGATCCGGCAACTTTGGGCAGCGCATGCGCGCCCGCGGCGCTCCATCCCAAACACACACACATTTTTCCCCCGGACTTGGAAAGTCACCCAAAGCCGCCCCAAGTGCAGGTAAGAGACTCGGCGCTCCCTCCGCCGCGGCCCACCCACGCCCCCCAGCTCCGCGGGCCTCCCGGGGCGCCTCCCCACCTCGCCCCCTGTCCCGGTGCAGCCCCCCCCACCCCCGGGGCTGCTGCTTGCAGCCGGGAGCGGGCGAGCGAGCGAGCGAGCGAGAGAGCCAGCCAGCCTGCGAGCGACGGCTGCCACCCAACTCCGGCCGTGCGGGAGGCAGGGGGCAGGGAGGGCTGGCACCGGGGCGCGGGGTGGCGGGCCGCCCGCCGCGGTGGGAGGATTGCCCCGTGGGGATTCCGGGGGAGGGGGCAGCTGCTGCTCCTGGGGGTCACTTGCTCCAACCGAGGGGGCAGCGGGCTGGGGAGACGAGGGGGAGGTGCCGGGCGCGAGTGCAGGACTTTGCAAATAGGGTGGGGGCGCCCCCCGCCCTGGGGGCTGGGGGGGCAGGTGTTCGCCAACGCCGGGTGATCGCTCCTTCTCCCACGCCCCCCGCTGCTGCAGGGGTGGGGGTCGTGCGCTCTGCAGAGCGGAGAAGGCGGCAGGGGTGAGGGGCGCCCGGGGTGACTTTGCAAGACTTTGCCCAGGGGAAGGGGTAGGTGGGGATCCCCACCAGCTGGCTCTTGATCCCCGACACCCGGGTGGGTGTGCTGCCGGCAGAGGTAGGCAGTGTTTGCTTAGGCTCAGGGTGCCAAGGGGTGCCCTGGGTGGGAAAACGAAGGCTAGAGGGTTCTCGGATGGGGGGAGCGGCGCCCCCTTTTCTATCTGTGCCTGAGAAGTTTATCTCAAGTGCGCTGCTCCAGGCGCGGCGAGTGGCGCTTCTCACTCTGTCCGCAACCCCCAGCCTCCTCGGGCTCAGACTGGCAACGCTGGGCACTGAGAGTCGCAGCCCCGGCTCGGAGCCGCTCCGCTGTCCGCTGCAGCCCGCCTGGGTCTGGGGAAAAGTTCCGGGGAGTTGCGGCGGCGGTGGTGTGCGCAGGGAGAGAAGTTGCGCCCGGGGACGTTGGACTCTGGGCTGGCAGGCCCGCGGGCGGGTGGAGCAGTGCGCTCCCGGGGGGCTCTGCAGTAGTGGGAAAGGGTCGGGCGGGGTCTGTGCCCCACATGGGCTGAGGATGACGTGGGGGTTTGGCATTTGGGGAGGAGGATCCCCGAATCCAAGGGCGCAGGGCTGAAATAGGCACCTGGTGGGGGGGCAGAGAGAAGAGTAGCTTGTGGGGGCATAGGGAACACCAAAGGGGAGGTGGCTGGGCCACCCGGACTCTTGGGGGACCGGCTTCTTGGCAAAAGAGTGCGTGTTGCCTGGCGGAGTGTCGGGGAGCGGGGCTCCAAGGGGCGCGCGGGAGTGGAATGGGGGATCAGGCCAGCCCGACAGTCAGGGAGCTCACGGGGCAGGGAGCCGAGTCGTGCGCCCCGGGTGAGCCGGCCGGGCGGAGCGGCGGCCGGTTTATTTTTACTCGGTGGCATTTGCAGAATGTGCAGCTGATGACCGGCGGTCGCCAGGAAGTTTTGCTTTCTGTTCTTTCTCTCTTTCCGAAGCCAGCGCGGCGGGGAGTGGGAGCGCGAGGGCCCGGGAGCCGGGCCTGGCAGGGGAGGGGGCGGCCGCTGGGGTGGCGAGGTGCGGGCAGGGGCGCTCCGAGGCAGCGGGCGGGGCTGTCCCAGGGCGAGCGGGCGGGCACTGGGCCGCTGCGGAGCGGTCGGGCGAAAGTCTGTCCCCAGCGCTGGAAGCTCCTCCGCGAGGGGAACAGGTGTATGCGCCGTCAATCACAGCGGGAGGGACACTTTGGGGGCGTAGATTAAGATCATAATAATAGATTTTTCTCTAGGGGGTGGACGCAGATTCTTCTTGCAAGTAGTCCCCGACCCGGGTCCGGAGTTGGGGGAGGAGAGGAGTGCAGAGGGAGGCAGGGGGCCGCTTCTCCCTCCACACAAGTTTCTCCTGACCCAGCCTCCGCTTGGGAAGCGGGCCTGGGTGCGGCGAGGACCTCTTCCCAGTCACGCTGGGGAGGGCCGGGGTGCGGGTGCCTGTGCCTAAGATTTGTCCGGCGGGGAACAGCGAGAACACCCCTCTTCCGAGCCTGGAGCTCCCCTAAACCTGGCTGGATCTCTAGGCGAGTGAGGGAATGTGCGACACTGTTGGAGCGGAGTCTGGGGGAGAGGCCCTCGGAGTGTATCATTGCCCCGCCAACACCCTGTACACTCGCAGGGGTGCGGGGAGGGGAGAAAGATCGGGGTAGTAGGTGGACAAAGTTGGTAAATTTAGGACGTCTCTAGGCTGGTCCACGCGCACGATGAGAGCGCTCGAGGGCACTGGAAAACAGATCGCCGGGTAATATTGGTGCCCCCCACTCCCTCGCTACATCGCGCGCGCACAGACACACACACATAGACACACACACACGCACGCACGCGCACGCACACACACACCATGCCGTCCTAAAGGGAGCTGTCCCGGCTGAGCTGGAGCAGCTGCGCTGGGCGTGGAGAGGGGGGTAGTTGGTCCCCGGGGGCTGCGCCCGGGCTGCGCTCCACGTGCCCGGAGGGGGCGCTGGGCCATTCGGCGCCCGAGCGCAAAGAGCCGGGTTTGCGCCCTGGTGGTGGGGAGGCGGTGCGTCCGGAGCGGTCGTCGCGACCCGCGCCATCTCCGGTGACCCGCGCCACCTCTCCTGACCCCCAGCCGAGTTCCCACTTCCTAAACTTTGACTTTTACGATTTGCCCCTTCCTGGAGCTCTCGGACGCTCTCCAGGACAGAGCGAGGAACTTCTCCCTTCCCGGCGGCGGCCACAGCCTCTCTCCCCGGAACCTGGCGGGTTGGAGAGACACCCCCACCCCATCTTGTTAGCCACCTTAGAGGCAGTTAACAAGAGTTTATGGAGAATATTGTTGAACTTCAGTAATCAGGTTTCCAGCGATCTTATGCCTCCTGTTTAATTTATTAGACTAGTTATTTATTCTGTTGATGATAATCTGTTGCTGGTTTCTATGGAGATGTTAAACTGATCTCTTTCAGAAATCAAACTCCATATGCACTAAAACGTTTAAAGGGGCAGTGCCTGCCTCCTTTTTTTCCCCTTGCCCTTTTTTTGTTTTGTTTTTTAGACTTTGCACCTTGCTGAGACTTCGTGTCTGTTCTGTGTCTCGGCGCATTTTATTTCCTTCTTACGAAGGAGAGGAGCCCGGGAGACTCACGCCTTGTGGCAAGTACAGCTTATTATGGCTAGCAGAAAGCAAAGGCTTTGATCCCTAAGTTGCATCATCATTTAAAACAGATCATTTCACCACCACCACTCCCCCCCCCCATCATGGAGGAGCAAAATTCTTTCAAGATCAAAGAGTCCAGTCTTTAAAAAAAAAAACAAAACTATTGTTTGAAAAAATGGGAAAGTCAGTTATATATGAACCTCCTCTTTATATCTGCTCCCCTTGTGTTTAAAGGATATTTTTTAAATAGGAAAAACAACACTCAGCTCATTTTTTCATACTTATTAATAGTTTATCTTGCCCCCCTTTTAATTTAAGAATAAGTTCAAAGTTAGATTTCTCTGCCTGTGGGGGTTGAGGTATATTTGCTTCTCTTTCAGATCCTGACCATCTGTTTTTGGAAAATTAGCCTCTGGGAAAAGGGGAAAAGAAGTTTTTACACAAAGTTAATGGAGTGCTTTAGTTTTTTTTTTTTTTAAGTAGTCACCCAAATATTCTAAAGTCCTATTTTCCTTGCTTTTAAAGAGACTATAGTAACCTCTGCCTAATGTATAAAAAGATATCAACTTTTTCTCCTTTTCTCCTTTTCTCCTCTTCTCTGCTCGAGTAGTATTTTTCTGTAGACCTGTGACTTTGGGAGTGGGGGGGTCCAGTGAATTAAGAAAGTAAGGCAGAAAAAATTATCTCGGTTTGTGACACTCTGAAAAATTGCGAACCTACTCTGGCTCTGATATTTATCCTGCTGACAGATATGATACAAAGCGATTGCATTTCCTAATGATCCTCTGGGACTAAGTTGTAGGTAAAACCATTTAATGCATTTTTAATATTAAAGTAAGGCCCAGGTTCCATTTTCTTGGAGGTAGGGGGAATGGAAGTCCCTCCACAGAGCTGGTACTAAGTAGGCTGTTTAGCTTCTTCAACTAGAGCCACCCCCCCCCCAACACATTTCCTTTTACTTTGGGGAGGGGTGAGCCGTACACAGGGCATTTGGCTTTCATAAATAAATTTATATCTGGCCAGAAAGTCTAATGCTAAATAAGAGCACACTTTAAAAAAAAAAAACAAAACCAACCAAAACCCAACAACTCAAGACTCCACCCCTGCTCTAGGAAATGAAACAGAAGCAATCCATGCCCCCCACCCCTGCCATCCTGCCTCCCTTTTATATTATTTTATTTTGGAGAGGGGTGGAGTGGTTGGTGCTTTTTCAGCTCGGAGGAAGGGGGAGGCATTCCTATTATTTGCCTCTTTGCTATATTTCCAATTTTTTGTTTGATTTGGATTGCAAACAGAGCAGAAGCTTAGGAGTAAAAAGAGCACTGTGGCTTTAAACTCAGGAGTTTGCATATTCTCCTTGTATCTTTCCCCTTTGCTAATTATTGTGTTGTTTTCAGAGCAAATATGTCATATCCATGGCGACCGGGCAGGTTTATTGTCTTTCTGAAGCAATAGCTCACATAAGTAATTAATGACTTTCTTTTTTTTCCTCTGGCTTAGGTTAAACAGATCATTCAAGGAAAGTCATATCTCTTCTCTCTCTCCCTCTTTCTCTCTCTTTCCCCCTCTCTCTCCTTTTCTTTCTCCCTGTCTCTCACTTGCTATTTTTTTTTAGCCCACTGACATAAGAACATGAGTTAGAACAAGAAAATACTTTAACCAAGAAGTCAGCAGCTTATGTCCCCCCCCATTTCTTTTAAAAGCTGAAGTGTCAGCTTGCAGACCTAGGCACTGTCACCTCCCAGCCCTGAGCAGTACAGTCCCTGCCTGGGCTGGCAGTCCCCTGCAAGGTTGTACAGCCAGGAGGCCAGGGAGATGTTGGCATGGGGGGGAGGAACCTGGAGGAATTTGCCTTTGAGATTGGGGGAAGCTCTCCAAAATGAAGTTTTTCTCCTGTATTTAGCAGCATTTAATTAAATTGTTTACAGGAAAGAATTAATGAGTTGGTGGCGATGTGTTCCCCACCTCCCTGCTTTTCCCAGTCTAGTTAATTGGAAAGATAAAGTTTTTCTTTCCCATCCACCTTCAACTTCAGCCTTCCCCGGCCTTTGTTTTAAGTGCTTTTTCCTGGAAAAGTAGCTTTTGGGATCCCCTTCTGGTTACTACTTCCGGCACGATGGTAGATGTTTTTGTTGTGGTTCTTCTTCTTTTCTTCTTCCCTGAAGACCTTCAACTTGAGGCTGGTCTCTGCTTCTCTGGAATCAACAGCTCTGGTGATTGATTGGCACTTGGATGTTTTCACTTTTTCCTTTTTAGGTGGGAGGAGGGACCCTTTTAGGCTGTGAAATTATAGTTGGCATGTCTCCCTTCTCCATGGCGTGACGTCTTGTGCAGAAGGTAGAGGTGATTTTTTTCTCTCCCCCCTCTTTTTTTTTTTTTTTAAGCCACCTTTTATGTTCTGCCCTTTTCAAGTGGACCTTTGCTAGCAAGAAGCCTTATGATGTCACCCTTTAACTTTAGAAATGTGCTAAATTTCCTCCTGGCATTCTCCAGCCGCTCTTTTCCCTCCCCCATGGATGTACGTTAAGCACATTTATACTGTCCTCGCCCCTCTTTTAAAAATTTCATGGATGGCCAAGGTTTTGTGGGTGCCCTTCGAAAAGGAGAACGAGACAGAGGGAAGCGTTTATGTCGTCTTCAGACACAATGAAAAAGAATATTTTTCTCCCCTATCTGAACTAAGTGAAAAAAGGCCGTGAGTCGCCAGAGAGAATCTTTAGGCTTTTGGCATCGACAATAAAAAAATATAAAGGAGAGAGATTTATTTGGTATCTGGTTTCTGAGGAGAAGAGAAGGCCAGGCGAGTCTGATGCTGAGACTCCAGCGGAGTTGTAATTGAGCCCGTAACCTCTTGATGTCTATATCAGAAAAACAGACATGAGCGAAGGGAACCAGGGAGAGGCAAACAAGCCTGCTGGAGCAGGGAGCTGGGGGGGAGGCACAGAGAGAGGGAGATAGATTTAATTTATAGACATTTTAAAAACCGTAATTTCATTAGGATCTGTTCTTCCCTTTCTCTGAAGGGCAGCCCGGCAGACCGATAAGGCCGGTCCCTCTGCCCAGGATGCGCTGTGCAGTTCCCTGGGTGCGAGGCGCCGCGTCCCTGCCAGCACCGAGGGCTTGTTTCCTCTCTGCCCACTGTCTGCTGACTTCCTTATTTCCACATTAAAAACCCCCGATGGCCACAAGTCAGGTGTGGCCCCGGCTGCCCTGTGATCTCCCCTCTGGGTGCCACACTGTTCCACACTCGGCTCTGTCTCCCGTCTGGGCCGTGGCATCTGTGTGTCTTCCATCTGTCACCCGGCTGCCTGTGGCTCCAGGGGTAAGAGACCCCTGGGGGGAGGGTACCCCCACCTCATCCTCCTTCAAGTTCACCAAGTTAAGTTGTGGTGGCTCTGAGGCCACAGCTTAGGGGGGAGAAAAGCTAAAGGCTGTCGTAAATTCTGCAAAAATTAATCAACCGTTTAAGAGCTGCACGTTAACGAGGTTTTGCAGGCAAGCTGGGCCCTTTTCCTGTGCCCCTGTCCAAAGTCTGGCAGAGTGAGAGGTGCCCTGCCCTACGAGAGGGGAAGGGGAGTTGTTTCTCAAATCACAATAATCGAGGACAACTAGGGAGAGGGCAGAAGAGAGGTGGATTTATTGAATATAAATCCTCAAGTGCCCTTGTTCCATGTTGTTGGATTTTTTTTTTTTTTTTTTTTTTTTTTTTTT
>VMDO01000890.1:0-206208 GCA_007922755.1 Pedetes capensis | reverse complement strand
GGAGTGGAGGCCCAGGATTTGGAAGGCTCTGCAGGAGATCTGGAGGCTGGGGGGTGGGGGGAGACACTGAGATATCCCCGGTGAGATGGGTCGCCTGAGGAGAAGCACAAGGGACCTCCAAGATAGGATGGTCATTTGGCTAGGTGCAAGGAGTAGGGTGATGGGAACAGCCCTGCCTCGCGTGGGGCGTATGGACAAGGGCCACAGGGCCTTTGCTTCCTCCTGGGCACCCTGTCCCCAGCCCCCTGGCTTCAGATCCCTGGAGAGAAGGCCCAGGTTGGGTGGAGGGGGCCTGTCCTGTTCCAGGTCCTGCCGGGCTCTTCTGTCCCCTCAGATTCCCCTGCAGTGGCTGCTGTGGGAAGCCAGAGGGCCAGAGCTCAGCTCCGGACACTAGGTGGCTTAGAGGATCTTCGAGGCTCTCCACACAGCGAGCGGCCACAGGCTTCCCCTCTCCTCCCTGATGGTGGGCTCCGCTGTGCATTTGCTCTGCCGGCTCAGCGGGCAGCCCTGGCAGACAGGCAGGAGGGCGATGGGCTCCAGTCCAGGGGCACGGGCACAGCTCCCTGGCTAGCCCTCCCGTGACCGGCTCCCAGGCAAAGAGAGGAAGATCCAGGGGAAGCTTCGGAGGGGAAGCCAGTGGCAGGGAGCATGGGCGTCCAGCGGGTGTGCTCTGCCCGTTCTCTCCCTGGCCACCTGGGCACGAGGCACTGACAAGCACACGAGGGTTCTCTAAGCTGCGCAATTCCCCTTCAGAAGAGTTCATGTGCCCCCTCGGAGAATCCTCTTAATACACGAAATCTTATAAGCATGAATATTGCTTACACTGTGAGGAGTTTCACAGATCTTATAAACCCAGCCTAAGGACCCTCCAGGGCCCCTTGCTCTGGTGGGCTGCCTTCCAGTTCTCTGGATGGAGGCAGCAGGAGGCAGAATCATCCTCGCTGCCACTGCCCTGCCTGCCTTAGTCCTGGATGAGCAGAGGGCTGTCAAACTGTCACGTGGGGACCCCGTGATAGAACAGGGCCAGCATGTAGGTCCACCTCTGCAGAACGGCACCTGCTCAGGTAGATGCCCCCACACAGGTCACAGGCAGCTTCCTCTTATCTGGCTTATATTCTCTTATATACAAGTCCTAGGGTCTCAGCCAAGGTCATGTTCCAACCATGGACAGTTTTGTCCGGGCTCAGAGGTGAGCGTTGAGAACTACATAATCCAGATTTGACTTACCATAGTTAGCTGGAAAAAAAAATTTTTTTTTTTTAAACTCTGAGTGTCTTTTGAAAAGCAACTTTTGGGAAGCTTGCAGAGTGTATGGGAGTTGGAGGTGAAAGCTGCTATGAAGCCCGGAGGGAGCGAGATGAGGTAGTGGCGGGTGGTTTCTGCTTTTCTCCTGTTGAAGAGCCGAAATGGCCAAGTTGCATGCACCGTGTGTGCCATGCTAAGGAGATTTTCCGATAGGAAGCCACGCTGCCTCTCGGATGCTGATCTCCGGGTGGGCGAGCCTGGGGTGGGGGTGCGCGCGCATGCATGCATGCGTGTGTGTAAATGAGAAGAAGGGGTGGGGGAATGCGCTCTGCCAGGCTGGCACCCTTCCCCAGCACTAATTGCTGGCAGAGTACCCATGGGGGCCGTGCCAGCGTCTCCAGCTCCGCCGCCCCTCCTCGCCCCAGGGAGCTCAGCTGTGCAACTCACAATGTGAGGGCCATTTCCGGGCCCACTAGTCTTGGGGTTCCTTGGGAATTTCAGGGAAATCTGATCCTTGGGGAGACACCTGCATCTCCAGCCAGGAAGGGAAGACGAGATGACACAAGGTTGGTCCGGAGCCCTGCAGAGGTCTAACTGGCCATTCCCCTGCCATTCCAGGCTTCACATCTCTGTGTCCACTTAGCGTCCTGTGGGGGGTGCCCGGGCATCAGGAGACCCGGTTCCAGTTCCAGCTGTGCGGTTCATCACTGTGTGGCCTTGGGGAAGTCACCTGATCTCCCTGAGCCTCAGTTTCCTCTCTCATCAAATGATCTCTGCCCTCCCAGCCTCTTAGGTCTGTCCCCATGGCCAGCTGGGCTCATAACCGATGAAAGTCTTTTGAAAGTAATTAAACATAATGAAGAATTTATCATGCTCATGTTGTCAAGTGCAGGGTGTCCCTAATGTCAGAGGAGCCGCTTGTATGTAATGTGGTAGGAGTCTCAACAGGGACCCTGTGAATTCCATTCCAGAAAGCCAGGGGTCCGGATGCCGTGTGTGGTACCGGGGTCGAATTTTTGTATCAGGTTCTGGGCTGGTTTTCTTATTGCTTGCTTTTCAGGCAGAATTGTTGTTGTTGTTGGGTGCCGTTGAGTCGTGTCCGACTCATAGCGACCCTCATAGGGTTTTCAATGGCTGACTGTTTCGGGATTGCCTTGGGAGTGGGTTGCCACGTCCTTCTCCCATTTCTGTGGTGCTGGGAATCAAACTTGGGACCTCAGAGACTGCAGAGTGGCGCTCTACCAACTGAGCTAAATCCCAGCCTTTTCAGGCAGAATAGGGGATCCCCTTCAGGATGTGGGGTGTGCGTCGCTGTTTCACACCGTGGAGCTCACGAGGGGCTGTGTATGTTGTACATTACGTGTTCTGGAGCCAGTGGGCTGAGGATCTTGTGTCGTGCGATCTTGTAGGAGTGACTTAAGTAGGCTGTGCCCTGGTCTCCTCATCTGTGAAATGGGGAGAATTCACTCTCTATGTACCCATTGCTGCGACTCCGTGAGGTGTGGAGCAGTGCGATATTGGTTGGAAATTCCGAATTTTATGTTTCGTTTCTCTGGCTGCCTAGGGGTCTTCTTGATATTTTGGGCGATGGGTCAGGAGGGATGGAGAGAAAGGAGACTATGCCCATAGATGATGTCAATTCCAAACCGGATTTGGGGCCATTGGCTGCTGTCTGCCATTGTGGCCAGACTGGATGTTCCTGGAGCTCAGGGACTGAGGAATCCATCATGGGCGCTGTTTGGGGCATGAGGATGGGGGTGGGAGAAGATGGGGGACAGACTCGGGAGCTGACCAAAGGTGCCTGTGGACCTGCCTGTGGAGCGTCATTCTGGGTCCAGTGGCCCTAGAGTCCCCCATGAGAGGGTCCCTTTGTGGCAACAACAGTGTGGCTGACAGAGGGTTATGCACACGAGATTGGAAGCCAGGCTGAGCCAAATGTGAGTTGTCCTTCTCCCACCTGGGCAGACTAATTCTCTACTCCTTGCTTTCCACGTCTGTAAAATGGGTGCGGGAGCACAAAATGGACCTTGTGAGGGTCAGCTGAGAAGACGGTATTCATGGCTGACATCCGCAGAGGTTCAACCTTGAGCATTATTTCATGGCATGTCTTTAGCTCAGTGAGCCGCACACAGTAGGGCTGCAGGATGAGGTTGAGATGACTACCCCGTCAGCTTTCACTAAGCCTCCTTTGGGTGCCCAGGGGACCTGAGCTAACTTCAGAGGCTCAGTGCTTAGCCAAGGGGCGAGTCAGACTACGAATGACTGCTGTGCCCTCAGCCCCCAGGGATGGACCAGAGGTTTCTCCCCTGCCCTGGAGTGGACCTGCCTTGGGCATTCCAGGTCCGGGTGGAGGGAGGGGGCAGGGAAGGCTGGGAGAAGTGGCTGAGCGGGCGTGGAGGCAGTGACCTAAGGAGGCGAGGGTGGGGGGCGCTGGAGGGGCGAGGGGCACTTATGGAAGATGAGGTGTATGAAACTCCATCAGCCTCTCCCATTTCACTGCGCTATGCCGAAACACCCCGGTTCTTGTTTCACTATCTGAGATCTGGGAGCAGGTTAATTTCCATGACGAACTCCAGGCCATGCGCTCAGAGGATTTATCTAATTAAGCTGATGCTTTTTGCTAAGAAAGAAAGAAAGGAAGAGAGGGAAGGAAGATATATATATATATGCGCAAGCGCGCGCGCACACACACACACACATTTATACTTGTTGTTTTGTTGTTGTTAGGTGCTCTTGAGTTGTGTCCGACTCATAGTGACCCTTACAGGGTTTTCAATGGCTGACTTTTTCGGGATTGCCTCGGGAGGAGATTGCCACATCCTTCTCTGGTTTTTGCAGTGCTGGGTCTCAAACCTGGGTCCTCAGAGACTACAGTTATATGTGTGTGTATGTATATATGTATGTATGTGTATATATATGCACATGTACGCATATATATGTAAAGAGAGAATATTGGAGAAGGATAGAGGAGGTGGAGGAAGGAAGGAAAGGAGAAAGGGAAGGAGGAAGGGAAAATAAGGAAAAAAAAGAAGGAAAATGAGGGAAGGAAGGAGAAAGGGAAGGAAAGAAGAAAGAGAAGGAAGAGGAAAAGAAGGAAAGGGAAGGAGGGAGGCGAACATGCTCATGGGGGAGGTGGGGGCCTTGCTGTTGGGCTGTGCTCTGTGCTGCTTCTTGTTTTCTGACTTTTACTTTATTTCCAAAATAACTCTTGGGCTGGGAGGGAATAGGGTAGCTGGAGGGATTTGAGGCTGTACTGGCCAATCCAGTAGCCACTAGCACACATGGTGACTTAAATTAAATTAAAAATTTGGGCCTGGCGCTGTGGCTCACGCCTGTAATCCCAGCTACTCAGGAGGCTGAGGCACGGGGATCACAAGTTCGAGACCAGAGGCAGTCTGTGTAAGTTAGCGAGACCCTGTCTCAAAAAGTCAAAAAAAATGAGCTGGGGGTGCAGCTCAGTGGTCCAGCACTTGCAAAGTATGCAGGCGGGAAGCCCTGGGTTCAACCCCCAGTACCGCGAAATAAATAAATAAATAAATAAATAATAATTAAAAATTTGGTTCAAGTACTCCCTAGGCACCTAGGCTAGCGCTATAGCAATAGGTAACACGGACACCTATTTCCCGCATTGCAGGAAGTTCTACTGGCCAGCATCCATCAGAGCTTGTGCCAGACAGAAGAGCCCCCAGGAGACAGTGATAGAGGAGTGAGGGGCTGGGCAGCAGGTGTTGGAGAGGATTCCCTACTGGAGCCAAGGCCTGCCTGTTGGGGGCCCACCTTGCCTTTGACCCCAGTGCAGGCTTCCTCTCTCCCAGGCAGGGTGATATGCCTGGCCTCAAGTTAGGGAGATGGGGCTTTAAACCCTTTTTCTCCCGCCTAGGGTCTTTGTGACCTGAGGGAGGGTGTGAACTGTCTGTGCCTGTGGAATTGGACTGACAGCCGACAGCCTGCCCTGTTGGGTTCTTGTGACCATTAACTGGGGTCCCACAGTAAGTGCTTCATAGAGTAAGGCACATGGTGAGCGCGTGAAAAATGGGGACCACATGATTACCATAATCATTACAGTTGTTAATATTATTTTCATAATGATCATTGAAGAGCTTTAGTGACTGCCAAGTTCTTAGGGACACTCCCCCACCACATGCTGATTTATCCATAATCAACCTTTTCTAGAATTAGTTTCAATAAGCCCCCCCCAACACACACACACTAAATCTCTGCTGAGAACCTAATTTGGAGTCTTTCTGTCCATCCCTCATTTCTCTGGGCAGAGGGAAGACTTGCAGCTGCCATAGGATTAACTCATGACCTTGTACTTGAAAGTTAGGGCCCCTGTCCCTCCCAGCACACTTATGGGGGTGCCCATGTGCAGGTGCACGCACACCCATGTGCACCCATGTGAATGTTATGCACTCACGCACACACGCATGCACACACATTTGCCACCAGCCAAACCACATTGAAAAACCAAAAATCTTCAAAATATTAAAATAGGGGAGTGCAGCTGTGGCCCTGGCAGGGCTGGCTGGGTTGTGTCAAGTGGAGGTGGGGGTCAGTGGTGTGGGGGGGTGGGGACGTGTGTGTTTATTCCCGGACATTGCCCAGTGCCCTGTGTGCTAATGTGGAGCTGAAAAGTCCCCTGCATTGTGCAGGCTCCTTCCCCCGTGAAAAGGCAATTGAGTCAGTGAGTTCAGAATGGATTGGAGCTGACAGTAAATGAGAATTTGGCAGTGGGTAGAAAACAAGCTGCCCCCCGCCGCCACCCCCCGCCCTAACTCGCGCTCACCCCTCCCTCTCTTAAACTCCCAATGCTTATTTGGTGTTTAGAAGGATTCTGCAAAGAATTATGGTTTCCTTTTTGCGTGTATCAACATTTGCAGCTGGGGTTATGTCCCAGCCTATCCCCCGTTCCGGGGGTGGGCTGAGCCCCTCCCCAAGGTTGCCACCTCTCAGCCCCTGGCCGCCTCGGTGGCTCCGCCAGCGATCCCGAATGAGTTAAGGGCTGAATCCACTCTAGACCAGGCTGTACGTTTTCCTCTGAGTCCCTGAATGAAGCGATGTGCTGTGCTCAGCACGATTGGAGACTGTCTGCCCCGGTGACCCAGCGGCCCCCGCCCTGCTGGGCTCCACCGGCTTTCACAGGACCTGCTGCTGGGTCCCAGGATCCTCCCTGGCAATTGGGGGAGCTGGGAGCCCATGCCGTGGGGGCCTTGTCTGGTGCCCTACCCATGTCTAGCCTCCCACTAGAGACCTATTTTAATTTTCAAAGAGGGAGTACACTGTTTTGACCTGGCATCAGTTTGCAAAGAAGACTTGCCATTTTGAGGGTTCATATATGCCAGGGCCCTGCCCCTTCCCCTTCCCCCCGTCATTTTCCCCTCCACCATGTCCCCACCCATCAATCAGCAGATATTTACTTGGGTCAGGCCCTCACCAATGGCCCCATGTACCTAGACCTCCCCATTTAAACATCCCCAAGAGCCCTCGAGAGGGAAATAGTGCCACCCTGCAGATCCCCCCCCCCCATATTCCATATGTATACAATGACATCTCTGTGCTTTACCATCCTGTCTCGATGGAGGGGTGACATCTCTCCTATTTGTCAGGAGCAAGAGGTGGCGAGAAGCACTGATTTTAGCCGACTTACAGCCTGCTCCATGGGGGTGCACGTCCCCCTCCTCCCATGGTTGGGCATGCCTCTCAGGGACCTGTTTCTGGAAGGGCCAAGTGAAATCTGCTTGCTTTAGGAGCTGGGCTGGGAGAATAGTGGTTAAGTCCATGGGTTCAAATCCCCAGCCCCTCATTTATTAGGAGTATGGCTTTGGACACAGCACTAAATCTTCCGAGCCTCAGTTTTCTCATTTCTACAAGAGGACTAATAATAGTGCCTAACGCCTGGTGTTGCTGTGAGGGTGAAATAAAATAATGCCGGCAAGGGAGTTGGCACAAGGCCTGCCACATGGTAGCTTCGACTCTGTCCTCTCTGTCTGTCATCAGGAAGGTAGGGAGACAGAGGGCTCAGGCTCGTTCCTGTGTTTGGCTCTTGGATCCCCAGGGCCGGGCTGGAGCCCCAGCCTGCTGTCTGTGGCCACCAAAAGCCTACTGAAGTGTCCTTGCCAAAACAGCAAGACAAACATGCCCGTCCAGTTCTGAGCCCAGGCGAGAGCAGGGAAAAGGATTGCAATGCTCAGGGCCCAGCTCTTGGACACCTGAAGGTGCTCCCGGAGCTGGCCTGGACTGCCCAACCCTGGGAGACTCTCTTCCCAGGTGCTGCCGCCATCTTGGTTCTCCTTCACCTCTCCTCACAGACGGGAGCATGGCCCTTGCCCTCCCCCAGCAGCAGGTGGCCTTTGCAGCCTGGCACCTGTTCCTGGAGGGCGGCTGCCAGGAAGGCGCCAACCCAGGAATCACCCGCCTGGCGTGTCCTCTGAGCATTGCACGAGGGAGGCCCGTGTGCTGCCCAGAGGGGCTCACGAGGGTCTACCCTGGCGGAAGGAGCCCATGGAGGGCCTTGTCCTCTCACCCCAGAGACCTCTCTTCACCCTTCAGGTGAGTCACAGGAGAGCTGAGGGTTTGTCCCGGGGTCTCTGTGCCAGGGACTTGCTGGAGGAGAAGTTGACTGGTGAGAGGATGTGGAGGAAGTCGAGAAGGTGCAGGGGAGGGGGTCTCGATTTTGTCCCCAAGGAGCAGCAGGCCAGCTGAGTGGCTTTTACGTTTCCATTTTATTAAAAGAGGAAGGAAAAAGATACTTGCTGAGTGCTGACAGGGTGTCAGATCCTTTGCCATGACTTTCTGTGGGATTGAAGGACACAAGGCAGGTAGTAGCTCGATTCTCACGGTACCTGGCAGGAAATAAGGCTCTGAGAGATTCAGTAATTTACCTGGGTTCCCCTAGCTCGTTCAGAGAGGGTCAGGTTTGTTTGCTCTTTGTTTTTATTTTCATTTTTTTCACGACAGGATCTCTCTAAGGCTCAAACTCAGGATCCTCTTACCTCCACCTCCTGACAGCTGGGATTACAGGCGTGAGCCACCACGCCTGGCCAAGGGCCAGGTTTCGAACACAGATTGATCTATCTCTGAAGTGCGTCCTTTCTCTCATACACTGGAAAGAATAGAACCATATTTTACACCGTTTTTGAAAATAGCTAAAAGGGAGAAAATTCACCCAGCACTTATTTCCTATCTATTATTATTTTCTTCTAGTGGGCTGGGATTTAGCTCAGTTGGTAGAGCGCTGCGCTGCAGTCTCTGAGGTCCCGAGTTCAATTCCCAGCACCGCAAAAATGGGAGAAGGACCTGGCAATCCACTCCCAAGGCAATCCCGAAATAGTCAGCCATTGAAAACCCTATGAGGGTCGCTATGAGTTGGATACCGACTCTACGGCACCTAACAATAACAACGACAATTATTTTCATCTAGTATTTTTTTCCTTTGGTGACCATGCGTGTTTACTTAATATATACTCCACCTAAAATTAGGATCATAAGAGAATATAGTTTGGGTTGAGACCCTAGGGTAGGCAGATCTTCTGAGCAGATTGATTGTCAGCAAAATGGGAACCTGGGTTTGGCTGTGAGCCATCTTTTCGGTCACAAGGCTCCTAAAGTTGTGCTGGAGAAGCAAACCAAGGGACTGGGGAGGCGAGAAAGCCAGACCCCCACGTGCTGGTTTTGCTCAGCTAAGTGGTAGAATGTTCCTTTTAACTCGCTTCCTTCTTGCTTTTGACAAATGGGAGTATTTGTACCATTTTCCCGAATGACCTCCTCTCCTTGGGGTAATGAGAAAATGAAAGTCTTTGCTAAGTGCTTTGAGATATTCAGATAGAAAAATCGAGAGCAGAGCATTGTCACGGGCCTTTGGCTACCAGGGCGCTTTCTAAAGAGGAAGTGCAGCTGGTGGGGGTGAAGGTCAGCACGAGGATGAGGGCCATTGCTGGCACCTGTGTCCGTCTGGGCATAAGGGCAGGGGAGTTTGTGCTCCGCCAAGGATGGGCGAGGTTTGGGCGGAGGCCCTGCCCATCCTCCAGGCACACAACCAGGCCAGGCCCCCACGGCCAACGTGATCCCAATCCCTCAGGCCAAGCCCCTACCTTGGCTTAGTCTTGTGGATAAGCAATATGATTCAAGGAGAAATCTCCCTTTCTGCCTTTATAGAGTCAGCCCAAGAATTACATGGTGGAATAAATACTGTGTCACCTCTACAAATGATCATCCTGAAGATTTCAGAGCATGGAAAACTGTTTATTATACGAGTGAAAATGCCCCACGCATGCCCAGTGTTTCCAAGGCTGCGAGAGAAACTATATAAAAATACAAATGCTCGCGGACAGAGCCTGAAAGCCAGTTCCCCAAAATGAAAATTATAGCATTAGGCAGTGGGACTAGGGTGATTTGTTTTTTATTTCACAACATTTTATTTAAATTCTCCCCTATGATTAAAAACCAACAAAGCCAACTTGTCGGCCCAGCGGGGAGCCCTGGCAAGGGTGGGGGGCGGAGCCATGGCCGTGAGAGGGCGCCTGCACCCACGGCCCCCGCAGGGCTCTGAGCTCACCGGCTGTGCCAGCCACAGAGACCTATGAGCTCTCGGGAAGCCGAGGCGTATCGGTGACTCAGAACTTCGTGTTGTGCTGTTCAACAATAGCTTTTGTCCTTTGCCCAAAACCCTAGGCCAGTGTGTGAAAAAAAAAAAAAATTATAAAATTATGAGATAGTTTGTACTTTCCTTACCAGCCGGTGCCAGCTTTGGGCGCTTTATTTATTCAAGGTGGGGAGGCAGGGAAGGCGGGGTGGGGGTGAGGGAGACAGAAAGGAAAAGAAAAACAAGGTAGAACTCGGACAAGGCCCAAGAAGGGTTTGTACCTCGACAACAAACTTTCTTTTGTTTCACGGGTGGGGAGGAAAAAATAAGGAGGAAAAAATGCAGAAGGCCAGTTGGAACCAAATAGAACTCCCTGCGCTCTGTGCGTGGCCCGCTTCTTGGCTCCTCGCCCTGGTGGGCTCTGTCCTGTACTTGTGGACCAGGAAGCCAGTTTCCCACACTCACCTCTAGGGGTGGGCGAGAGGAGCCTGGGAAGACAGGCTGTAACCAATGGCCCTATGGGAGCAAGGAGGGCCGGAGTGGTGTTGGTGTTCTGGCCAATCCTGCCCAATGGCCAACAGCCTATGCTCTCCCTTCTGGTTGGCTTTAAAGATTCTTCCTTGGAGCCTCTGCTAGGGGGACTCTGAATCCCATGTGGATCAGGGACCAGAGTGAGTTTGCTCTGTGCCAGTCTGGATTAGCACTGTCTTCCCAGTGTCCAGTGGAAGACATTTTAGGACTAAGACTCAGAAAGAAGGATGTTGGGAGAGTTGGGAATGCATGTGAGAGTGTGTGTTAGTATATAGGTGTGGTGATATTATATGTACGGGATTGTGTGTGTAAATGATTGAATATGGTTGTGTGCAAATGGTTGTATGTGTGATTGCAGATGGGATCATGTGTGACTGTGAATGATGATGTGAGAGATTGTGCGTGGTGGTGTGTGATCGGTTGTGTATGCAAGTGTGGGATTGTGTGTGTGAATGAGTTGTTGTTGTTGTTAGGTGCCGTTGAGTCAGTATCCGACTCATAGCAACCCTCATAGGGTTTTCAATGGCTGACTGTTTTGGGGATTGCCTTGGGAGTGGATTGCTAGGTCCTTCTCCCATTTTTGCCGCGCTGGGAATTGAACTCAGGACCTCAGAGACTGCAGCGCAGTGCTCTACCAATGGAGCTAAATTCCAGCCCATGAGTGCGACTGTGTAAATGATATGTAAGTGATTGCATAGGATCTTGTATGGGGTCACGTTGCTTGTAAACGAGTCTGTGTATGGGTAAATGAGATTGTAGATGAGACTGTGTGAGTGAGCGTGTGTGGGATTGTGTGAGATTGTATGAGTGAGTGTATGAGACTGTCAATGAGTGTGGGCCTGTGTGTAAATGATAATATGTCAGTGGTTGTATAGGTCATTGTGTTGTGCGTGTGAATGAGTGTATGGTTGTACACGTCAGGGCTGCGTGATTGCAGGTGAGAGTGTGGGAGTGATGGTTACGGAGAAGCTGTGCGCCTTCCTTCAGTCTTAACTACTCCCCCAGCCCCTGTCACAATAGCCGGGCAGAGCAAAACTGGGAGGGGCTTGCACTTACTTATTTCCCATCCACCTTGGCCCTCTTCCCTAGACTTGCTCTCCAAGTGCTCCCATGAGGTGGCCTGGGTCCTGGGCCGAGTGGCAATTCTTCTTTCCAATTATCTCCAATGTCTTTATTAGAATCGTACGGACTCTCTTGGCAGTGGCTGGGCCAGGAAGAGAAAGGCTTGTGGGTTCAAGGCGAAGCCACAGAGGCCTGAGGTGTCCTTGCCTGGGACTCAGGTGCCTGCGTCTGTGGCCCTGGCTAGGATCCCAACCCTGTGTGCCTTGCTCCAGGCTCAGGGAGGATTCTGGGGAGCCGAGAGGCTCGCGTGGGCTTTGCCACACCCTCGTGATCTTTCAGGCAGCATGACTGTCGCTAGAGGAAGGCGGCTCAGGGAGGACTGTCCTGGTACAGGTGAAGAAATGAGGGCAGGAAGGAGGAGGCTGCTTGGCCGTGGTCCCACAGCTAGTCCATGACAGATTTGGACCCAGAGTCGAGCCTTTGGGTTGCTTGGCGCCACGGTCATCTCCTCTGAGGACCAATTCCACACCTGGATTTTTGCCTCTCTCTCCTTACCTTTCTGGGGGATCATGTTTTATGGCTGTGGCTGGGCTGGGGGTGTAACTGGACATCTGGTTTTAGAGACTATTTCTGTTGAGCAAAATGCCCCGAACAGGGAGGCAGGCGAGGGGTTTCTACCCCTACTTCTGCCACCAACAAGCAGCCACGTCCCAAGACTTGGGCTTTGTCTACATAAGCCAGAGGGCTGGGCCCAGGGGTTCTTTCGTTTCTTCCTACTCCAGGACAGCTGGCGCTTCCTGCCACCCTCGAGAGTCCCCAGCTGTGCCATGCAGCAAACCCTCTCCCACAACTTGTCAAACCAGAGATGCCAGTTTCCCCAGGGCTCCCAGGAGCTCCCGCCCCTGTCTTGTACCAGACAGAGCCTCTGAAGACTCAGCGGGCAGCGCCCTGGCCTGTGCCCCATGCACCTGCTTCTGATAACTTGCCTGTCTGCGTGTGCCCCGGGTCAGAGCCCTTTGGTTTGAACTTGCCTTGCACCGAGAGGTTGAGACGTGAGAAAATTACGAGCAGGGGAGAGGAGAGAGACCCTGTGACGAGAGGCAGCTGTGGAGAAAGGGGCAGGCTCCAGGCCCAGGGTGAGCACCATCTGGGCGGGAGGCCTGGCTTCCAGCTGTGGGGGCTCCGGAAGGGCAGAGCCTGGGAGGAATGATTTTGAAGCCACCACTATGGAGATTAAGGGGATGAGAATGTAAATCTCAAGTAAAAAGGTAATTGAATGTAATAGCAAACACTGCTCGCTCTATGTTAATTTTAGCTCTTCCCCTGGATACAAGACGCTGTATTAGTGTTTTATTACCATTTTGTTTGCACTAATAAAATAGTAAAATTTATTTCGAGGAAGTTGAAGGATGGTTTTACAATGCAAATTTGAAGAAATTGGACTTTTCATTTATGCCTCTGCTATTTTAAACCCTGACGGGTGTAAATTAGCTACAGGGACGGAGCAGACCCCACTGATGGGGACTTGGGAGGTGGGAGCCCTGGCAGAGGTTCCAGACTAGCTGAGGGCAGCAGAGAGCACCCCTCAGAGAGGCTGAGGCCACTCAAGTGCTGACTGGGTGGGGCCGGGGGAGAGGGTGTGTCAGGCATGAACGACCGGGTGTGGGCGGCACATCACACACCAGGCCGGTGGGGAGACACACACGTGACCGCAGATCTTAGGTCTTCGTCTTTCCTCGCAGCCCTTTGGCCTCCTTCCTATCCTGACATTGGCCTCCATTAACCTGCTGAACCCCCAGGGGAACTGAGCAACCTCTCTGCTCTGCCTAGACAGGGCAGGTAGACCAGTTGTCTAGACCACACCCATCCTTTGAAAGGGGCTGCAATTTGAGGGAACCATTGGAATTTGGAAAAAAAAAAAAAATCCAGGCCAGACACCAGCCCAGCAGAGGTGGCCAGGCCTGCCCACCTTCCCCTTTTTTCCTTCTGGCCCAGGAATACTTGAGAAAGTAGAACAGGACTTTCTCCATAAGCTAGCATCCCTTCAAGTGGGGCTGGACAGGTGGTGGGTCCCAAGTGTGGTGTGTCGATGAACCAAAAAACTACAAGACTAAAATTTAAAAGAAAAAAAAAATTAAAAAAATAAAGCCAAGTGGTCTGAATTTTAGGGACCCGGATGATGCTAGAGGTAGGTGGAGAGGCAGGGAATGGGGTGATATGAGAGGTTCATTTTGAGTTTTGGGTGAAGAATTCAGGTTGGATCTTGTTTTCTCCAAACCGGTTTGTTTATCTCTGAAAAATTATCGGCAGCCATGGCCCAAAGGGATGCATCAAGGACCTGCGCACAGAGAGCAGGGAACTGAACAAGTGTTCCAGTGTCTGGTGGAGTCGGCCGCATGTATCGCCCAGGGTTTTCTGGCCGCTTGCCTGGTGCGGGGGAAATGGCAAGCCGGTGTTGCTGGTTCCCAGCCCCAACCCTAGGTCTTCAGGGGTTTTTCGAGTGTGTTTTCTTTCCCTCAGTTGGGTGGTGTGTGTGTGCGTAAGGAGAAGATTCAAAGTGTGGATACTGACCAGGCTACAATGGAAGGAGGAGAGGAGGCTGTCGTAGAAATTGGAGCAGCGATGGCTGCGGAAGACACTTGAGAATGTCCTTGACTGGGTGTTAGGACTCATGGTAGCAGGGACCCTGGCACCCAGGCAGAGGAGGGCAGGAAGGACCTGGCCTCTCTTGGTGGCTCCTCTAGGCCTACAGGACCACGTCTCGAGCAGGGTGTACCTGTGTTGACGCAGGTAGTGGGAATACATGAAGTCAGGCCAGCCTCCAGCCCAGAGCCAGTGCTCCCGGCCACAGATGGTGGACTACGGGAATTCTCCATTCTAGCCTCTTTGGGATCCTTTTGGATGAAGAGGCTGTGGGAGGAGTTTCTTGGGATCATGGGTTTAGGGAATGTTCAGGAGGCAAGGCCCCAGGAGAGGCCAAGAACCTCCTCTTACCCTCAGCTGAGCATTCAGGAGCCTCTGGTGCTCTGGGCTGGTAGTGAGGGGCACAGGGGGAGCCCCTGCCCTACTGCAGGCAGCCAGGGCCTGGGCAGACGAGAGCATTGTTGAAGGGAGCGGGAGATGGGGCCATTTCAAGGCAGAGGGTGTGTCATTTAGCTGTGGAAATGATCTCCGACTCTCTGACATGGAGAGGTGCCCCGCTAGGCACCCGAGGATTTAGAGAGACCCTCAGGTAGGGGGCTTACACCCCTGGTGGATTTCAACCCCAAACTAATTACTCAAGGAGCAGACAGAAACGGGAAAGAGGATTAGCTGAGCCCAGGGGCGCAGATACCAGTAGTCCTGGCCTGGGCACAGGCACCTGCCGGCGTGCTTAGCTCTACCTCTGGGCTGGGCTCAGGGCTGCTGCGGTCACCCCGAGGAACAACTGGGACCCCCAGGCCCTTTTCTCCCACCCAGCTGCTGTTAAATTCTTCCCCGTCACCCCCTGAGCAGCTGTGCTCCTCCCTGCCCTCCTCGCCCCTTCCCACCACGTGGCAGCGCTGGCCTGGGGTAGAAGGAAGCTCCACTCAGAGGCACTTGGCTTTCTTTTTGGCAAGGGGTATGTGTGTGTGAGCTGGGGAGGGGCGTCCCTAAAGACCACCATCTGGAAGCAGGACCCACACCTGCCGCCTTGTCCTGTGCGGTTTGAGGGGGCCTGCTGTCCAATGCACAGAGCCTCTCCCGTTTCCCCTTTAATTTGGAGAATGGAAAGCCAGACCCCGAGGTCTTTCGCCCGCAAGACTCCACCCTTTCCTTGAGTCCTGTTCAGCACACCCCCCCGCCCCGGGTGTGGCAGCAGCATCCCCGAGTTCTTTGAACGCACCCCCCTGCCCGTTCCTGCACAGGCCAGTTGTCTCATTGACTGTCTAGCTTGGCTGCCTCCCATCCTGTCCTTCCAGGCCAGCCCCGCCCCCGCCCCTCCCCCAGCCCCCACTTCCCCCCCTCCCGCCTCTGCCCACGGCTGTCTCTACCTGCCCGTCCGCCAGCACACCTGAGGAGCCCAGGCTGCCTAACGGAGTGTGGGCACGGCTCAGGGTGTTTACCAGACAGCCAGGATAAGGTATTAAATCCCGATGCTGTCTTCCCAGGCCAGGTTCTTTAGATGGTTTTCCAAACCCTAATCCCAGCGCCCGCATCCCTGCCCGGCCCGCGTTTGATGGGAGCTTTCCCTTCCTATTGAAGCTCAACCCAGCGGGATCTGTTGTGGGGTTGGGTCTGGGTTCCCACCGGTACAAGATGACATGGTGTCCAGCCCCTTCCTCTCTTTGGTTCTTCCTTCCTCCCCTCCTTCCTTCCTTTAGGGGTCTCAGTGAGTGGGGGCCAGGATTCTGCCACCAGGTGTTCTGGAGCCTTCTCCAGCCTTCCATCCCTCACCAGGGTGGTGATGAGGCCAACTGCTGTGGGCCGGGGGTGGGGGGGTCCCTGATCAGGCTCAGTGTCAGAGGCTGGGGTCCGGTTTGCAGAGGGTCTGAGATGGGCGTGAGCAGGTAAAGAAGACCCTGCCCCAGCCCTCCATCATGAATCTTCCTACTCAAGGCAGAGGCCAGTGTGGGGTTTGCTGCCAAAACCGAATGCCCTGGATGGCCCAGGAGAGTCCCTAGAGCGACCCTGTTCCTCTTAGGTGTCTCTGCACTGGTTTGGGAGATGATGACACTAGGGAGGGGGCACGCTCCTGTCTGGGGCTCTGGGTGGACACCCAGCCCCATCAGCCAGCATGATTTTTGGGAGTGGGTTGCCGGGTCCGTCTCCCAAGCCTACAGCACCTGGTGTTCCCAGGTGGTCTCCCATCCAAGTACTAACCAGGCCTGACCCTGCTTAGCTTCTGAGATCTGATGGGATCTCGGGGTGATGGGATCTCTGGGGTGATGGAAGGGCTCAGGTGCTCGCACCCTGAGGTCTCCGTTTGTGACGTGGAGAAGAGGTCTGTTCCGGTGCAGGGTGTCTGGGACTTACCCCTTCCCACCAGGACAGCAAGACTGCACAGAGGCCGAGTAGTCCTTGCCGGAGCTGGGCTGCGAGGGGCCCATCAGCTCCCTCCTGCCAAGCTGGGAAGTTTCTAGGAGGGGAAGGACAGGACTGGAGACCCCTGAGGGTGCCCACCCAGTGCAGGCTGCCTGGCTCTACCCCTCAGAGCCACAGTATGCCCTGGACAGACCATTCTGGCTTCAGCGTTTCTCCCTAGCCACAGCCCCTGCCTCCTTTCTCTCTCTCGTGCCCCTTCCCCTCCTCCCTCCGGGCACCCAGCCGGCTCTTGGGTTTCACAACAGCTGAGCCTCCCTCTCTCCAGGTTTCTTCGCCTTGCGCCTGGTGCTCGCCGGGCTCCAGGTGGCACAGGGCGCCGGCCTCCTGCTCGGCCCCAGGCATCTCTGCTCCCGGCTTCCCTCTGTACCCCGTTCTGAGATTAGTGCTCTGACAGGATCACTGGCATCCCTGGGACCCAGCAGAGAGGGGCTTGGCAGTAGCAAAGGGGCGCAGGGCTATGAAGGCCGACTTCAGCACCCTCCTCCTCAGGGAAGTAGGGTGGGGCTCCCATGGGAGTCTTGGATGCCAGGGTTCACGATTTTATTTGGGGGCTGTTTTTCTACTACATATCGCACAATGGTCAAGAAATGGAATGGAGCTGGGCGTGGTGGCGCACGCCTGTAATCCCAGCGGTTTGGGAGGAGGAGCCAGGAGGATCGCAAGTTCGAGACCAGAGGAAGACTACGTAACTTAGCGAGACCCTGTCTCAAAAAGTAAAGGAAAAAAAAGGGCTGGGGGCGCAGCTCAGTGGTCCAGTACTTGCATAGCATGCAAGTGTGAGGCCCTGGGTTCAACCCCTACTACCGCAAAAAAAAAAAAGAAAGAAAAAAAAGAAAAAAGAAAAAAGAAAGAAAAAGAAATGGACTGGAAGAAAAGGGGACAGGGATAATCTGGGGAGGGATGGGTGGGTTGGCGTGGAGGGTGGGGAGAGGTGAACTTAATTCATTAGGAAAACTTGTTTACTGGCTTTGCTTAGGCGCCTCCATTTTAAAAGTCTACGTTTACAATAAGTCGCTAATTAAAATACGAAATTAAGCAACAGCTATGTTTTTTTTTCCCCTTACATTTTAATTGCATGATTTTTTGTGATGTAATTTCTGGAAACACCCAGCGCGCCTCACAGGGCTGTCTGATAAACTAGAAGCACCTGAAACCAACCCAAAAAATAAATATATAAACCCAAGGGGAACTTAGGGTGGATTAGAAATGACGGAGAACGGCAGCCAGCATCAACTACAAATCCATAACAACAATAGTAAAAACTTCTAGGGAAGGACATTTACTCTCTTGCCTGTACCCCACTCCATCACCGAGACCAGAACAGTCTGTGGGGTCAGGGGGAGAGGGGGCTGAACTAGAAGCCAGATCAGTGGGATCCCTGTGCCCGTGTTGGCACTGTGGGGCGCACGCTGACAAAACCGGCGCTCTTCCCTGACTCCGTTTCTAGCTGGGCTCAGTGCTCTGGGGTTCTGCTTTCATCGCTGATTTTGAAAGGGACTTCTTTCGTCCCCTCCTTCTGAACCTAGAGGTACTCCCAAGAGTGGGTGGGTGGGGGCAGTGGCTGTCCCTGTTGGGAGAAACAAGTCTTTCCATACCCATGCCCATCCTGGCAGGCAGCGTGGCCCCAGCCCGGTGCTGGCCCAGCGTTCCCCACTCCCCTAAGAGCAGAGGCTGCTGCTGGAGGTGGTGGGAAAAGGAGGTCCAGCATGACAGAGGCAAGAGCTGCCTTCACACCCAGCCCCAGGGCCTGCTGCCTTTAAGACACAGAATCAAGCGAGGGCTGCAAAACTGCCCAGAAAGCTCCCCAGACCTGACTCCGGTGGGGTGGAGAGGAAGCTGGATCCCACCCACTGGCAGTCCAGCTGCTGGGGAATGGGGGACCCAGCATTGCTACCGGTGCTGGGCCTGCTAACTACAGGGCACGAGGTGGCAGGAGCTAGTGGAACGGAGAGGACCACGATGCTGGTTCCTTTCAGTACCCACCAGCCAGGACACCACTTGGCCAGGGGCCCCAACAACTTTATATACTCTGCTCTTGGGGAAAAGCCTGCAGCCGTAGCCCTGTGGCATCAGATCCCATCAGATCTCGGAAGCTAAGCAGGGTCGGGCCTGGTTAGTACTTGGATGGGAGACCTCCTGGGAACTCCAGGTGCTGTAGGCTTGGGAGAAGAACCCGGCAACCCACTCCCAAAAATCAATCCGCCATTGAAAACACAATGAACAGCAGAGAAGCACTGACAATAGTGTTTCGCCTGTTGTATGCAGGGTCACTATGAGTCAGATACTGACTCGACGGCATCTAATGACAACTTGGGGAAAAAGGAATTTCCCACTTTTAGGGTCTTTTCAAAAAATACATTTTCTTAGCTGGGTGACATGGTGCATACCTGTAATCGCAGTGACTCAGGAGGCTGAATAGGAGGATTGAGACTTTGAGGCCAGAGGCAGCCTGTGCAGCATAGGGAGGCCTTGCCTCAAAATACAAATAAAAAAAGGGGCTGGGAGGTGCAGCTCAGTGGTAGAGCACCTGCCTAGCATGTGCGACGCTCTGGGCTCAATTCTCCCCTAGGGCTACAAGAAAAAAATACATCTTTGTTCCTAATTATAATTCATGCTCATGGCTAAAAAAAAGAAAGAAAAGAAAAAGGAAATGAATACTATAGTAATAAAAAGTATGAGCTGGGGAGACAGACTGCATTGTAAGCCCCAGCTGGCAGTGTGATTTTGGGTAAATTTCTTAACATTTCTGAACCTGTTTTCTCATCTATAAATTGGAGATAATGGTAAGATTAATCCTGTCAGCTGGTGAGGAGTCAGTATGATGATCCATATAAAATACTTAACACTAAGCCTGGCACGGGGCTAGGATTTAGCTCAGTTGGTAGAGCGCTGCGATGCAGCCTCTGAGGTCCCGAGTTCAATTCCCAGCACCGCAAAAATGGGAGAAGGACCTGGCAATCCACTCCCAAGGCAATCCCGAAACAGTCAGCCATTGAAAACCCTATGAGGGTTGATATGAGTCGGATACCGACTCTACAGCACCTAACAACAACAAGAAGCCTGGCACACAGCACACTTAAATATTAACAATTTCTGTTACTATAGTTAATAATGATTATTCCCACCGCCTTGGGATAAAGGCCTTTCTAATTTTTTATTAAGAAAAAAGGTTTTTTTAAAATCCATGAGATTATCCAAACCTGTGCTGTCCAATACAGTTAGCCTCTGGCCACAGGTGGCTACTTAAATTTAAATTAAATATAATAAAATAAATAAAATAAAAATTCAGTTCCTCAGTCATATTCACCCCATTCCAAGAGCTCAGTAGCCACATGTGGCCAGTGGCTGCCGTACTGGACAGTGCCAAAATTTCTATTGGGCAGTGTTGTAAGCAACATAGACACCTGAGGTTTTCTACCAAAACATTTCCTACTTTTTAGAAGTGTCTCCTACTGCCTGCATAGTAGTACCGATGTGGCAGAATCCCACTCGTCTTCGCAGTCTGAGTTTTTGAGCACCCTCTGGACTCATTGGCTCTGCTGGGGTTTCTCCTTCCTGCCTGTGGTGCTTTCTGATTGGTGCTAGGCAGTGAGGGATTCTGGGAGGAGGAGGCTGATTGGCTCCTAGTGGAGGTTCAAGGGCAAAGGGCTGGGCTTTGTTCTTTCCTCCTGTGGTGGGCTCTGGAGGGCAGGAGAGGGTGCTACCCTTAGCACCCCATGCCTCTCTCTGGCTGGCTTACACATCCTCTTCACCCCACGGGGCCAGATACCAGGGAGAGGAGGGCTTTGGTTGAGGTGGTAAAAATGAACAGTAATGCCCCACAATTCTCTAACTAGAAGGCCCAAGGTATACCTGAGAGCCCCTTGGAATACCCCAGGGAGTGAGGCGGCCTTTCTTCGTGAGCAATGCCGTGATGGGGTCTGGCCTTCCTCCCCAAGGCCCGTGCAGGCCTCCTGACCCTAGCCAACATCTTCAGGCTTCCAGAAGGGCCCTGAGAGAAGATGCTGAGAGATCCCAGGGTGGGGGTCCGGGGTTCCAGATTGGGGCCCACACCAGGAAGACCTTGCAGTAGTCCACCACCATCCTGTGACTGGGTGGGCCAAGTGAACACTGGGGTGATGCTGGGGTTGTGGCCATCATGTGGCCGAGGGCAGAGCTCTGGGCAGAGAGCCGTGGACAGGGCCAGCAGGGGAAAGAAATCCCCGGGGCAGTGGGCAAGACAGATAGGGAGAGCCGAAACCGGACCTGCTGATGTGGCCCTTTCTGCTCACAGCGGATCATAAAATATGGCTCAGATTTTCATTACGGGCTCTATCGATTATCTTCTGGGACGGATGAATTATAGAGAACATTAAATTTTTTTTAAAAAGCAAGTGAGAGAGGAAATATCTGAATGAGTTTGGGTGGTCGATGGCAGAAAGGGCTGAGCCACCAAGCCTGAGAAGAGAACCTCTCAGGCCAGGCCGCCTCTGACTGCAGCTCTGGACCTCCGGGGCCTCCCCTGGCCTGGCCTTCGCTGGAGGAGGCGGCGCTCCTCTAAGCTCCCTCGCTCGTGGTCTGTCCCCTCCAGGAATCTCTTTAGATTCCAGGGTGGTTGACACTCAGGTTGTCTACAGGGCCCTAACTTCGAAGAAGCTCCTTTCCCAGGCTTGGGGCCTCCGTTATGGGGAGAGGGACCCCAAGCTCAGCCGTTCCTCCTCACTCCATCGGCCTTCTGATGCTGGAGATGTGCCTGGGCACGGGGAAAGGTTCAGAGGGTGGCACTGGTCTCCCAAGGTCAGCGCTGGGACAGGAACTCCTAAGAAATGTGGACACAAGCCGGGTTGCGGTGGCCCATGCCTGTCATCCCAGCAGCTGGGGAGGTGGAGGCAGGAGGATGGCAAGTTCGAGACCAGAGGCAGCCTGTGTAACTTAGCGAGACCCTGTCTCAGAAAATAAAAATACCTGAAAAAATGGGCTGGGGGTGTTGCTCAGTGGTCCAGCACTTGCAAAGCATGCAAACGCAAGGCCCTGGGTTCAGCCCCCAGTACTGCAAAAAAAAAAAAAAAAAAAAAAAGAAAAGAAAAAGAAAGAAAGAAAGAAATGTGGACACAGAGGCTGGCTGGTCAGCTCATCTTTCCCTGCTCCTCATTCCTTCTGTCCACAGTCACTGCTGTGGAGGATTTCGCCTTTTTTTTTTTTTTTTTTTTCAGTACTGGGGATTGAACCCAGGGCCTCGCGCCTGCATGCTTTAAAAGTGCTGGACCACTGAGCTGCACCCCCAGCGCACTTTTTTACTTTTTGAGACAGGGTCTCGCTAAATTACGCAGACTGCCTCTAGTCTCGAACTTGCGATCCTCCCGCCTCCGCCTCCCGAGCTGCTGGGATGACAGGCGTGCGCCACCGCGGCCGGCACTGATTTTGCTTTTCTTCTGTCACCTTGGAAAAGCAAGTTTGGGTCTCACCACTGTACCTCTCCGTGCGGTGTGCAAAGAGAGCCTACCTCAAGCCTGCCCTTCCCTGGCTTGCTCCGCACCCACTCCACCCCTCCCCTGGCCAAGCACCCTAGTGACTGTGTCAGACAGTTCTGGGTTCTAGTCACTTCCCAGTGTGTCACCTTGGGTGGGTCACATCCCTCCCTGAGTCTTAGTTTCTCAACTTTCCATGTGAGATAATCATCTACCTCATGGCGCCCTTGTGATGATTGTATATATCGCTGCATTAAAACCCTGAGTACGCGGAGCTTAATAAACATGAATGACTGCTATTTTCCTCTTTTACTGTGGCAGTGTGCAAGCCTCCTCCCTCCTTCATTTAGGCTTTTCAATTTATTTGATTTATCAAACGTTTGAGAGCGCGGATTATGTGCTGGGTACTTTCCTCGGCATGTTACACGTAATAAATCACTTAATCCTCCTGACTTGTTCTCAGGAGGATCCATTCCTGTCTCCATTTTACTGAAGGGGAAACTGAGGCCCAGAGAGGTTAAAGGAATTTGCCCAGAGTCTTGCAGCTCAGGAACGGCAGAGCCTGGATTCATACCTGGCCCGTCCGGCTCCCAAGCGGGTGCACTTAACCCCCATGGCATTCTGCCCAGTGATCTGGTGGAGTGGCATGTTTGCGTGTGCGTGTGCGTGTGTGTTCCAACAGCTCTGCCGTTGGTGTGGTCTTTGGCTCGCATCGCTTCCTGACCCTTGACACTGTATTTGGCTCCATCGGATGGCCGGCGACACCGGCCTTTGCTGGGGCCCTGTTCCTAGTGGAGTCTATCTCCCCACCCCCAGCCCAGCCACCTCACCCTAGCTTCACCTAGGCTGCTGTGAAAAGGTGGTGGTTTCCATGGATACCCGTCTCCCTCTGGCGACACGCCCTTTTTTGTATAACTCTGTTCCCTTGAGTTGATTGTTTTTGGCACATAGCTCTGTAAACTCATCCAACAATTAAAAAGGGGGAGGGGGTGGAAAGTAAAGGAGACAGATCGTATGTAACCGTGGGGTGAATGCCACGCAGGAAGGGCCTCTGGGGCGTGGGTCTCCCTGTCCCCTGTCCGAAGCCTGATGGCACCACAAGTGCAAAGAGGGTGCGGGGCTGGCGGGCTGGGGGTTGCACGTGTAAGAGCTCCGGTTCCTTCTGTGTGAACTGTGTTCTTGCCCCGTGTCTCTCTCCCTTGGTGGTGTAATCCCAGCAGATTGGGAGGTGGAGGCAGGAGGATCGCAAGTTCGAGACCAGAGGCAGTCTGCGTAACTTAGCGAGACCCTGTATCAAAAAGTAAAAAACTGGGCTGGGGTGCAGCTCAGTGGTCCAGCACTTGCAGAGCATGCAGGCGCGAGGCCCTGAATTCAACCCCTAGTACCATAAAAAAGAAAGAAAGAAAGAGAGAGAGAGAGAGAGGGAGGGAGGGAGGGAGGGAGGGAGGAAAGGAAAGGAAAGGAAAGAAAGAGAAAGGGGCTCATTCTTGGAGGCCACACAGCCATTTCCAGAAACCACCTGAAGCCTGGAGCCGCCAGCTTGGACGGATCGGGCTATTTACTGCCCTTGTTTCGGTTAATTGTGTCTGTTTGCTCTGTTTGTGTACCATCAGATGCCTCCTGCGCTGGGCGTACCCGTCGTAGGCTGTGTGAGATCACAGGTGAAAAATGCAGTGAAAAACACTTTCGTGCCACAACACATCATGTAGGATTTTTGTATTAAGATGTGGATTTTTTATTGTTTCTTTTTTTTTTTTTCCACCCAGCCTGAAGTTGGGCAATGTGCGCGTCTGTGTTTTTGTTTTCACTCCGGGTGGTTTATGAAATCTGCTCATTAGTGCTCTGTCCTCTCCCCACCCGGCTGCTCTTCCGCCGTCTATCCCTGGGAATGCAGATCTTTCCTGCCATCTCCCAGTGTCTTCTCTCCTTTGAAGAGACGATGGGTGCCTCCCGCCCGCGTACACATTCGCCCCGATGAGAATCAGGGGCTCCTGATTCGCCCTGCACCCCAGTCCCGAGTCTCTTCCGAGGCAGATTTCACGGTGGCGGGAGGTCCTGCCGCGTGGAATCTCTGCCTTCGGGCGGAGGCCGAAGCCCCCCCAGCTTGCCTCATGAAGAAACAGAAGCTGTCCCATCTGTGCGGGACCTCCTGGGTTAGGCCCTCCCCTGGGTGGCTCCTTTGTCCCTGTCCCCTCTGGTAACAGGAAGCGATGGGCATGCCCGCCGCAGAGACCCTGTTTACCAGGCAGGTGCAGGTGTCCCTCCAGCTTGCCAGGTGTCCTTCCAGAGGCCTGACCTTCCCCCACTCTGCGCCCAGCCAGAAGCACCTGAGCACAGGCGTTGCCTTTGGCAGTGATCTCCAAGTGCCTCTGGCAGCCCTGGGGGACTCACCAGAGACCTGGCTGGGGCCAGGAGAAGGGAGATTCAGGAGGGGAAGGAGCAGCAGGCGGTGGGTGGGTTGCAATCATGAGAAGGACAGAAGAGGAACCTTCAGGTGGGCCTTGGTGTTGGCGAGCCCAGGCCTGGTTTCAGCTATGACCTTTGACAAGTCACTTTGAACCTCTGTGGCCACTCTCCCTCATCTGTCACGGGAACCATATTGTTCTTGCCTTCTTGTTGTAAAGATTCAGCAAGATCATGCGTATAGGGCACTTGGCACAGTGCTTGGCAAATAGGAGATGCCTAGTTAGTTGATGGGCTGGGGTTTAGCTCAGTTGGTAGATTGCCGCTCTGCAGTCTCTGAGGTCCCGAGTTCGATTCCCAGCACCCCAAAAATGGGAGAAGGACATGGCAACCCACTCCCAAGGCAATCCCGAAACAATCAGCCATTGAAAACCCTATAAGGGTCGCTATGAGTCGGACATGACTCGATGGCACCTAACAACAACAAGTTAGTTGATGCCTGCAGCGGTAGCACTGTGGCGTCCAATCCCAGTGTCAGATCTCAGAAGCTAAGCAGGGTCAGGCCTGGTTACTCCTTGGATGGGAGACTGCCTGGGAACACTACGTACTGTAGGTTTGGGGGAAGGACCCGGCAACACACTCCCAAAAATCAATAAGCCATTGAAAACTCTACGAATAGCAGAGAAGCACTGACAATTGTGTTTCGCCTATTGTACGTAGGGTCGCTATGAGTCAGACACTGGCTCAACAGCACCAAACAACAACAACAGTTAGTTGATACCATTAGTTCTCAGGTAAACCAATTGGCAGAGGGCAAAAACCATCCATCCTGTGCGCCCTCTATTCCGTAGCACATAATAGGCTTCTTGGAATCAGTTGGCGGAGAGTCAAGTAACCAGGGGATCCCCTTGAATCTGAAGTCTCTGAATTCATGGGGCTAGTGGAGAAGAGGGACCAAGATGTAGGTTAGGGGGTCAGGGGAGCTAAACAGAGTGGAGCGTGAAAGTGGCCAGTGAAGCATTCTGTGGCAGAGCAGGGAGAAGCTGCACCTGGCCTGACATGAAATCAGGGACTAGTTCAGCCCCACCAACACGTGCGCCACACACCATGGGCCAGCTGGTGTGCTAAGTGCTGGGGATGCAAAGATAATTAAGACCTGGTCTCTGCCCTTGAGGAGTTAGAAGTCCAGTGGTGGAGACAGACTTGTAAACAAATTATTTTAGTCCAGCATGGATTTTAATGCCATGACGAGGGATGCAGGAGGAACAGAGCAGAGGGGCACGCTGCCTGCTTGGGGTAGATTTTACAAAGTTACCTTGACGGCTGGGCACCTATAATCCCAGTGACTTGGGAGGTGGAGGCAGGAGGATCGCAAGTTCGAGACCAGAGGCAGTCTGCGTAACGTAGCGAGACCCTGTCTCAAAAAGTAAAGAAATGGGCTGAGGGTGCAGCTCAGTGGTCCAGCTCCTTCCAGTTGACTGGTGAGGAGACCGAGCCATCTGGGGATTGGCCGGTTCAGCTGCGGGCCGTCAGCTGGTTTCATGGCAGGGCCAGGCCTCAGACCAGCGTCTTCTGATCCCCGGCCCTGGGTTATTTGTGTAACTGGGCTTGGCTTCTCACCTCTTCACCCCAGGGCTGCTGGTCAGAGATCCACGCTCTGGGCTCTGCACCTACTGGCCAGGATTTGTGCTCCTGCCATGCCCTTGGGGGCCTGTGCCCTGGTTTGGTAAATGGGTCAGGCCACTGGGTTGGGGACAGTCCTGGAGCAAGATGACGCCCTGCTAGGGCTGGGGGATGGCAGGAATGGGGAAGGCTGAGGAGGAGGAGGAGGCGGTGAGGCCACACCCTTTCTTCTGTTGTTCTTGCTGCCAAAGCTGAGAGGTTCCCTCCGCCCTGGGCAGGCCCTCTATTACAGGAAGAGGCCAGACAAGGGCCACGCAGGGTCTGGAATACCCTCCTCCCCAGTAACTAAAATCCCTCCTGAACCAGGACAGGAGACACCGGTCCCGCTAGCAGATGGTCACGCTCCGGGATTCTAGCTCCTTCCAGGAGTTGGGGAGGGAAACCTGTCTCTCCCTGGGGAAATGCGCATGTCCCTTTGCCAAGCTGGAGGGGAAGGATGACAGCCCCTGTGTAAGACGCTGGCTTGTGATACTAGACTGGAGATCCTGAGAGGAGCGTATTGTGGGGGCGGGACCCATAGGTGGCCCCAAGACACCCCTTCCTCTAGCCCAGAGCCACTTTTTGGTGAGTGGTCTGGCTGGGCTTTGAGGGATCCAAGCCCCAGAGGCAGGGGGGCTTCAGAGCCCAGAGGAGTGAGCTGAGCCTCTCAGTGGCCCTGAGGTTCCCATTAAAGTGTTTTTTCCTCTTTTTTAAAGAAAAAAAATATTCCCAAACTGGAAAACAAAGGAAATCCACTTCCCCCAAATCACACGAAACTCACATTAGGGGCCTGGCAGGAATCCATGGAAACCAGGAAACCTGCTGTTAACCCTGTGTGGTGCCGAGGGGTGGAATGGGAGCCCGGCACAACCTGCTGGCCTGCTGTGGCTGGCCGTCCCTGGGTCTCCCCCTGGGAGCTGGTCTCTGGCATTGCCCCAGTGGAGGGGAGCCCACCGTCTAGCAGCCAGCCTCCTCCTGTAGGCCCAGCCTTGGGAGGCTGGGGAGGAGGGGTTCCCGCACCCCAGGGAGGCCCCCTGGGGACTCTGAGGGCTGGTCCAAGTGGGAGAACCTGCCTGGCAGCTGCCCACTCCATGCCACGCCATGTAGTCAGGGCCAGGCCCGCTCGCTCACACACGGCCACTGTGGGTGGTGCAATCCCCAGGCAAAGGGGGAAAGAAAGGACTGGAACTTCAGTGCCAGCTGCATGCAGGGTGCATGTGAGAGGGGACAGAGGGCACCCTTGGGGTTCCCTGCTTCCCCTCCCCCATCCACGAAGCTGGGCCTCCATACCTGGGAGGCCGTGGGCCAGGATCAGGCAGTGTGTTTGCGTTTGCACACATGGGCGCATTTTTTCTAAAGAGGCTGAAAATATTTACAGGTTTGAAGCTGAAACGCAAACAGGAAAAGCCCTTTAGAAAGTGAGTGTAGTGGATATTCAAAACAGGAATCACCATGGAAACACCACAATATTTGCTTAAATTGACACAAAGGTTGCCGGTCGTGGGGCTCAGACTTTGCTCTGGCCCCTTGTTTTGACTCAGCACCTATGGCGCCTGGGCCTCAGCAGCGGTGTCCGGGGCACGTGCCCTACGCTCTGTCTTCTTCTTTATGACATGAAGTAGCACAGTAGCAGGGTGGGCGGCAGAGTGGAGAAAAACCAAATCCACCATCCTGGGACGCTGCAGGGACACCTGTTGATTCGCTTTGTAGAGACTCCCTGGTGGCTGCCTGGGGGTCCTGGGAGCAGGCAGGAGCTGGTTCGGAGAAAATCTGGAGGGAACGGGGACTAGGGAGTCCAGGGGTTTGTCCTGTTGCACGGCTGTGGTCTGTTTCCAGTGTTGTCTTGATCCATCGTCAGCCTGACCTTTCACCCCGGGTGCCAACCCTTGGGTGTGATCCCTCTGTTGTTACCTGGGGTGGCACCTGGTTGGCCTAGGACTGTTTCTCCCTGTCTGATCCTTTCATTCGGTGCGATACCGCACGGCCATTGGCTAATTGTGCAAAAGGTACCTTGGTCGCTGGGTCAGGCATGGTGCGTACCACGGCAATGCCGTCTGCTGATTGGCAGGCAGGTCCCAGAATCTCCTGCCTCGCTGGCTGGTTACCACCCGAGGTGCCGGCGCGTTACCTCCCTTGCCCTCTGCGTGCAGCCTCATCTGTTCTCCTTTTTCCTCTTGGTAGGCACGCAGACCTCGCTGACGAAAGGCAAACCCCGTCCCTCCCAGCTGTCCTGCCAGCTGCCCCGGCCACTGACCCCTCCTTCACCAGGGGGTCCTGCAGCTCCCCAGTGGTGTGCATTGGAATGGACTTCGGACCCCAGCCTCTTGGGATGCAAAGGTAGCTGCTTGCTCTTGGTTTCCAACATGTCCCTGGGAAGTGCAGGCTGGCTTGTTTGGGGGTGCTGTTTAGGGGAGGGAATGTGTCAGCCCTCCGCTCACCTTCCTGGATGGTAGGAGCTCACAGAGCAGAGGTGAAAGTGACAAAATGTCTGAGTGAGAGGAGAGCCCTGGCTTCAAGCAGGGTGCCTGCATTTTGGTCTTGGCTTTGACATCAGCTCCCTGCTGGCTCCCGTCTGAGGATCTTAGTTTCCTCACCCGTCAAATATAGAGGTTGGAACAACGGCCCTTGAAGGGGCCTCCCAGGGTTCCCATGGTATAACATTGTTGCAGCAGCAGGCAGGTATTTCAGATACGGCTTGTGGATCGAAGCATTGGGTCATTCTGAGCGTGGTCTCAGAGACGGTCAGGTGCAGCCTTTCTGCATGTACAGAGGCCACTTTGCCTTGAGTTCACGTGTGGGAGGGGCCGGGCTGGGGATGATCCTCTGGGGCACTCAGGTGGCTCCGGCCAAGGCAAGGCAGGAGTTTGCTTAGAGGAGAGGCTGCAGGAGCCTTTGATGCAGGTTTGCCTATGGCAAGACCCTTCTGCCGGCCAGGGGGAGTCTCTGGGGCTGTACCGTCAGGTATTTATGCACAGGTATCAGACATGGCCCCGCAGCCGTAGTCCTGTGGCATCCGATCCCATCAGATCTCAGAAGCTAAGCAGGATCTGGCCTGGTTAGTCCTTGGATGGGAGACCGCCTGGGAACATCAGGTGCTGTAGGCTTGGGAGACAGACCCGGCAACCCACTCCCAAAAATCAATCTGCCATTGAAAACCCTAGGAACAGCAGAGAAGCACTGACAGTAGTGTTTCCCCTGTTGTATGTAGGGTCGCTATGAGTCGAATACTGACTCAATAGCACCTAGTGACAACATCAGACGTGGCAGTTCTTGGGGTGGGGAGGGGTTGACACACAGCAGGTGACTCACTGCATGTTGATCGTTATTCAGTATCTTCCTCAGTCCTGAGGAAACCAGCCCAGAGGTGTCAGGTGTTCATAAGGTCCACGGACAAAGTCTAGAGATTTTCTGGGAAGGACAGGACCCTCTGTGTAGCGGACTGGAGTGAGCGTCCCTGGCTCACCCACCTGGGTTCTCCCTCCGTGGCCTGGTTCTATACCTCTGGACTTTGAACTGAGATGGGTGCCTTGGTGCCCTCTGGGGTTAGGGAGGTCCCCAGAGCTGCAAGCCATGTCTCCTTGGGGACTAAGTGAAGCCCTAAATGCAGCCCCGGGATTTGCAAATCAGATGCAAACGTGGCGTTTGGTTGCTGGGGTGGAACGACCGACCGACTCCCTGAGGCTCTTCTTCCTGGTATCCAGAATGCGATTGCACTCCAGGAGTTGGCCTGTCCATACCGAAGGGGTGCTGCTCTTGCCCCCCAAGTGGCCACCGGGCTGTTGAGACTGCCGCCTAAGGAAGGCTCTGTGGGATTTGGCTTCACCGCCGTCTTGCCTGGTTTGGCGCTAGCATCTGTTTCTCTTCATTGCCTTCTGGGTGCTCGTCCTGCCTGACGCTGCCTCCCCCTCGATCACAAACGCTGGGAAGGCAGGCGCCTTGGGACGCCGCCCCCAACCTGTCCTGAGCCCTGCTGCCCAGCAGGCTGCCAAAGAGCCACCAGAGCCCCTTGGAGGGGATGACGTTTGCCCGTTCTGTTCTCTGTGGCAGGCTTTTTGTTTTCTTCTTTCTCTGGGCAAAACATGCCCATTAGTTTTTCCCTTTCCGAAGTTTCCACTCACTGTTGAGTCCCAGGGGCCATGCCAGCTGGGATTTGCACCCGGCACAAGGTATGGGCCTGGCAGGTCCGATGGGACATCCGCATCCTGGCATCGGCTGTCTCAGGCTTGCTAATGAAGCTTGGGAACTCGGAGGGCTCTGGGAGGGAAGGTTATGGCCAGGTCCCCAGCCCTTTGCAGGGATGGACATGGCCACAGGCTGGAGTCTTCTGTGGCAGGGATGATCCATGGCCTCAGAGGTGTCCTGCCTCACTAGAGTGTGGACAAGGGTGGGCTGGTCACAGGCCCCATCCCTTCTGTCTCAGATTGTCCCCCTTTCTGGCCATGCCGCAGAAGAACTCAGTGCATTTATTCAACAGTTGCACGGGGTTTGGTGTCTGCCACTCACTCCTCAGATGAGAAGTGTCAGCTGTCATGGGGTTTTGGTAGAGGAGGTGACAACCCACAAACCCAGGAAAATGAACAAGGCAGGCCTTGTGCAGAATGGAAACAAGATGTGGTGATGGGAAGTGACTGAGGGTAGGTTAGAGTGTGATGCTCAGAGGATGCCTCCTGACAGAGGTGACAGCTGAGACTGAAGGACAAGAAGGGGGCTGCCACCTGATGAGCTTGCAGGAGAATGTTCCAGAAAGAGTGAATAGGTAGTTTAAAAGGTCCTAGAATGGGAGGACCCTCTTACATTCAGTGACCAGAAAGGACGTGTGGCAGGAGGGGGATGGGGTAGGACTCAGGAGGCATAGGCCTTTGTGCTCCAGGGGAAAAGTTGGGGCTTTATTCTTGGGCAAGGCGATGCCCCTTCAAGAGCTTTTAAGCAGGGAGGTAAAAGCAATATGACTTTCTTTTCTTCTTTTTCTTTTCTTTTTCTTTTTCTTTTTTCTTTTTTTTTTTTTTTAATTTGGGGGTTTGAACTCAGGGCCTTGCATGTACTTTGAAGTTGTTCTTCCACTGGGCTGCACCCCCAGCCCATTTTTAAATTTTATTTTTTTTAATCTTGAGACAGGGTCTCGTTAAGTTATGAATGCTGTGTCTGGCCTCGAACCTGCAATTCTCCTGCGTCGCTGGGATTACAGGCATGAGCCACTGGGCCCAGCTGACTTTTGTTTTAAAAAGGTGGTTGAGTGTGGAACAATGCATCAGAGGGGTGCAGGGGTAGCAAAGGAAGAAACCAGGAGGCCAAGGAGCGGGGGGAGGGGGGGCAGTAGAGCCAGGGGAGTGGCCAGGGGAGTGAGGAGAAGAAGGTGGAAAGGCCAGGAAGTGGGTAGAGTCTGTGCATAGGTTTCAGAGGAGCATTAACAGGACTTGCCAAAAGACTGAGTACGGTGAGCAAGAGAGGGTCCCAGGCTGACTCAAGCCTTCTGAGTGCCCTGCGGTATGGTCTGTGCCTCCTTCTCTCTCCCACTCTTCCCCGGCCTGACAGCACCAAAGACACCTCCTGGCTCTTAGAGGCTCCGTGTCTTATGCCTTAGCAGAGCTGCGCCATCTTGGAACCACACTGGTTGCTAAGAAAGGCCTGGGGCTGGGCCTTTTTGAGGGGCTGGGCTCCTCCCTGGTCGGTTTTCGGCAGCTGGCCTTCAAGCAGGCTGTGACGTCCCTGCTCACTGTCCTTTTGGCCTAAGATTCTGCAGAGAGGCCAGTCTGGGGCTTTTGCTCCATGAGTTCTGGGCTGGGTCTGAGCGTGGGCCTAGAAGTCCATAGAGTTTCTCTCCCTGGGGCTTTAAATGTGATCTGGGTTCCCCGGGGCCAGGTTCCTACACCTTTTCTGGTTGTACAGACCCTCAGTTGATGGCCTTCAAGTGCTGAGAGAAGAATTAGGTTTGGACCTCCTCATGTATGTGAGGCCAGCCTGGCTTCAGCCCCAGCTCACTGGCACGGATCCTAACAGTCTTTCCACGTGGAAAGGTGTCAATGGGCGTAGGCACCGTGGTAGACTTGGGTCTAGCCCCTTTTCCTTTCCTGGGGCCTCTGACATGAGACCCTGCTCTCCTGGATCCTGACGCCAGCTGTGTGGGCCAGATTGACAAAGACGGCCCCAACCTCAGTGCAGGGCCCTCCCCAACACCCTGGCCAGGCTCTGTGCAGCCCTGGGCACTGCTGTGTCATCCAGCAGCAAGCCAAAGGCCCGGCTGGCACGGATGTGGAGCTGTCCCCACCGGCCGCTGGGCCCTGTGAGCTCTTGCCATCGCTGGCAACATGTCCCCAGCCATATGGGCCAGCTCAGCCCTCCAGGAAAGCTCTGGCGGCCTGACCTCCAGGGGCAGTGACAGTAAGGGCAGGCTGGCGACATCTTGCAGCGGGCACGGGGCTGTCTCGCGTGGGAAGCAATATGTGACACAGCAGCTCAGCCTGCCAGGAAGCTCCGGAGGCCTGGCCTCCAGGGGGAGCGAGAGGCGGGAGCAGGAGGGCGGCTGGCTGTGGCTGGTGGGGGGATGGGACATCCCAGACCCACAGCTGGTGCCCGAGCCTGGCTCTGAGGGTGGTGTCAGCTGGTCTTCCTGGGTGTGCCCACGGGCCACGGGGGAGGGTGCGTCTGGGTGGGCAGGCCTGCGCAGCCGTGCACGCGTGGGAGGGTTTTCTGCTTTCTGCCTTTGTGGTCTGCACTAGATCCGTGACCTTCACTCCTAACTGGACTGGACAGTTCTAATGCTGTCCTCCAGGGCTTGATCTGATGTGAGGTCGGCAGCTGCAGTGGGGGGTGTGGAGGGGTGGGGTCAGGAGGGGAGAGTGCTGGCAAAGGGGAATGGGGGCTGCATCTCCACCCGCTGTGGACGGTGCAGTGCGTTAGGGGATCCAAGGGTGCAGCCCCTTTGGGCTGCGTGGGGGTGTGACGGGGAGAGGGTTTGAGAAGAGTCATGAGCTGCCTGGTTCTAATCTGGGTCGGGATTCTGTCTGATGGCCCAGAGGCCCACCTGCAGCCCTCTTCTTCAGTTCTCTCCATGCCTCCCACCTTCGGAGCAGAGTCAGGACACCCATAGGACCCCTCAAGCACTGGTCCGAGGAAAGAGGGAAGAGAGGCCAGTGGCACCTTCCCTGGCTAGAGCTACCCAGGGGGAGTTCTCCTCTGTGCCATAGTTGTTCCAGCAAGGTCAGAGGACCCATTGCTTTGGGGAAGTTGACACCTTAAGGACTAGGGAAGAAGCGTGTCTGTCCTGCCTGGGTCCCTGTGGCCTCTGAGTACCCACAGTGAGAAGCTATTGGCAATGAGGTGAAGTGAGGTCTTGCATGTGAGAGAAGGGCCAGGGCTGTGAATGCGTCCCTTCTCTTGTAGATTCCAGGCTTCTCCTGTGCCACCTTCTGCCAGCTTCTCCTGGCCTCTATTTTGTTGGTTTTGGTCATGGTTGGTTGCTTAGCTGATTGGTTGGTTGGTTTTTTGAGACAGGGTCTAGCTGTAGAACTGACGCTGATATGGAACTTGTTATAGAGCCAGGTTGGCCTCGAATTCGTGATCCTCCGGCCATAGCCTTCAGAGTGCTGGAATTATAAGCCTGTCCCACCACACCCGGCCCCTTGGCCTCTTTTATGCCGGAAGCTACACAGGTGTAGACCTGAGCCAGGTGAAAGTCTTCAAGCTCAGAGGTGGCATAGCCAGGCATGTGGCTACCAGTGGGACCCTGGCCGCCCATCTGCTGGGTCCCCAGACAGCCACCCACCCTGTTTGCTGTTTGTTCTCTGTGTCACATCGGGCCTAGCAGTGGTCCCCACCCACGTGTTCTCTCTGCTTTGGTTCCTTGGCCCTCCTTCAGGAAAAGGAGCCCTTTTTGCCCCTGAGCCTTGCTCTGGTAGCCTGGGGTTGGGACCCCTGTGGCCAAGGAGGGTGACAGGAGGGGAGGTGTAATTAACCACTGGCTTCTCTTCCAGAAATGCTAATCGGGAAAAGCAATTAAAAGCAACTTTTTTCCCTTAGTAATCTGTGCTAAGAGCCGGTAATGAAGTTCGGGGCCGTTGTGACTCAATATTTCAGCTTCACCGACTCAAGTCAAAACAATCCAAGCCCAGGAGCTCGCCAGTGGCTGAGTGGGGCCTGGGGCGCAGCTGTGAGTCCTGATGCTCCCTCTTGTCACCAGTGGCCCACCCTGCGCCGCTCTGCGGACAAAGAGGAGCGGTCCCAGCTGGGGATGAGGTCTCAGTGACATGGAGATGGGTCCCTCCGAGGACGCATCTGACTGGAGATGCCCAGGAGTGGGGGCAGAGCTGGGGAGGGTGGGGTCAGCCAGGGTCAGGGGAAAGGAAACAGGTGCTTGAGGAATCCGCAGGGTGGACCAGGGTTCGGCCATAGGAGGTCAGCATCAGAGGGGCTGGTGGTTCAGGACTGACCTCTCACCTCCGTCATTCATCCATCATTAGGGAGCGATGTTGCCCAGACCTCATTTCAGGCCCTGGAAATGCAGCGGTGACAAGAAGCGGGAGTCCCTGCCCTGTGGCCCCTGCGTTTGGTGGAAGGAAGCGAGGGGGAAATGAGATGGAGCAATGAAGTGGATATTAGTTCGTAGCACGTGTCGAGGAGCAAACTAAAGCTGCCTTGGGGACTACAGTGAAGAGGGTGGGGCTGGGTGGTGGAGGTGTGGCTTTGGGGGAAAGGGTCACTGACATGGTGACATCTGGGTGAAGACAGGCGGTGAGGGGTGAGCCACCCTAATTAGTATCTGGGGAAAGAGCGTTCCCACGGGGGACACCAGCTGTGAGATCCCAGAGGACAGCAAGGTGGTCAGAGTGGCAGGAGGGAGCGAACTGGGAGGTCGTGGCAGGCGCTGTGGGCTGTCTCCAGAACTTCGTTCCACTCGCTGCCACCTGGGTAAAAGGAGATGCTTTCTGAAGATCTCTGAGTGACAAGATCTGATTAGGCACGAGCTCTTTATTAAGAAACAAGACCCCACCGTCCGGCTCCCCAGGGCCCCCTGTGTGCTGGATCTCCTGCCTCGGAGGTGCTTTCTTGATGTTTCCTCTGGGAGCAGACAAGTGCGGGCGGAGGGGGCTGCCTGGAACCCACCCCGCCCCAGCCTCGGCCTCCTCCCAGGGAACCGTCCACAAACAGCGTCTTGTCACTTTAAGCAGCCCGCCGCCCCGCTTCCCTGGCCTGCTTTATCTGAAGTCCACGCGCATGTTGTTCCAGGACCGATCTGCTTTAGCTAATTAATAATCTGACAGGAGCCACCCAGGGGATTAGCCACAGAGCTGAGCTCCACCAAGCCCCGGCAAATGAGCCCTGTGCTCCTTGGGGATGTGGAGGTGACTTTGGGAGGTGCAGGGAGAAGGGACCCCCATAGGTAAGCTAGGGCATGGGCCTGTGTAGGAGTGACCGTTGAGGGGAAAGAAGCAAGGACAGTTGGGCTCTTGAATGATGTCTGTTATTCTGAGATGCTGCCCCTCCACTGTCCCTCGCTGCCCTTTACGGTCCTGTCATCTGCCAGACACTGTCCCCACCTGCCAAGGGCTCTCCATTGAGTATCCGGGATAGGTTTGCCAGAATTGGTGAATAAAGATACAGGACACGCGGTGAAATTTGAATTTCAGACAAACAGCATGATATTTAGCGTAAGTATGCTCCACAGGATATACTCATAATAAAAAAAGTGAAAGACAGGCGAGGTGGCGCATGCCTATAATCCCAGCGGCTCGGGAGGCGGAGGCGGGAGGATCACAAGTTTGAGACCAGAGGTAGTCTGTGTAATTTAGTGAGACCCTGTCTCAAAAAAAGTGAAAAAATGGGCTGGGGGTGCAGCTCAGTGGTCCAGCACTTGCAGAGCATGCAAGCGTGAGGCCCTGGGTTCAACCCCAAGTAACGCAAAAAAAAAAAAGTATTCTTTGTGTCTTAGACATTCGTTTCCCTGGTGTCCCGTATTTCCTTTGGCAACTCTTAGTAGTTGGGGGCCGGCAGATTTGGGGCTTCCTCCCAAGGGCACCCTGGGGCTCCCTCTCGAATAGGTGGTTCTTCAGGGAGCCCTGGGGCCTTTGCAAGCAAGGTGGGGCTGGGGGGTCACGGTGACCTCCACTGCTGCTGTACAGGGAGAGGAGGTTACAGGCAAGGGTCAGCCACTTGCTGGAATCTCTCAACCTGGTTTTGGGCCCAGGACTGAAGTCTAAGTCCCCTCTGGGACATCTATGGCCCCTGGCCTGCAAGCAATGGCCCACGGCCCCCTGTCCCAGTGAGGCTGCTGTCTCGTAGTCTTCGAGCCTCTCCTGAGGGAAGGTCTGAAGTTCCTGGGGGAATTTGGGCTTGACAGTTATCCACTAAGGGCCTCTGCTCTGAGCCCAGTATCCAAGTATCTGCTCTGAGAAGTATCCAAGATGGCCGGCTGCGTGTGAGGAGCCAGGCCAGGTCAGCGACAACATCAGGTACAAGAGCCTGCTACGTAGGGCCACCTCCAGGTTCCCAGACCTCTGAGCACTGATAGAAATAGGTGTCTGCTGACCTCTTGGTGCCCACCCCCAATGCCCTGGAGCAGCCCCATGCCCGTTCCAGGGAGAGCAGGCCACCCAGGGAGGTGGGCTGCCTGGATGTCATTCTGGGGGCAAGGAGGGCAAATCTTCATTGGAAAACTCGATGGGGTCCTAACTGACCCCTCCCACCCTGGCTCTGCTCCCCACGGTCAGGGAGCTGAGGGCAACAAGGGGACCCGCTGCCAGCTGGTGGAAGTCCAGCCGCCCGCAGCCAAGAGGCCTGATGCCAGGCGGGCACTGCCTGAGGTGGGAGCTCCCTCGCCCAGGCGCCGCGCTCCAGGAGTTAACAGCATCCGTGTCCTCCGAGGCCTCCTCTCCCCCAGCCCCTGGGCTGCCTCCTCCCCGCCTTTCCCGGCACCGCCAGCCAGCCGGGGAGTCTTGTGGTGGGAGCAGAAGGGGTTGGGGGTGCCGAGCTGGTGGGAACCTCTTCCGCTTCCTGAGCTCTCAGCCTCTTCCCCAGCGTGCCGGTGGTTTGGCCCTGGTTCTCGAGCCGTCTGCTGCCCGTGCTGCCTCTGACCAACATCGTTAGCGTGGGTATTTATATTTCATTAACGACATTAAGCCCAAATAGCATTAAAAGCAAAGCTGATGATAAATAGCTTATTAATAAACAGGGAGTGCTCCGTGTTGCCTGGCCTCTCCCAACCCTGGCATTAACCCTTGCTGCCCTAGATAAATGTGCTTCACCCCAAAGATCATCCTCCAAAAGATGGGGCCAGCAGGGCCTGTCACGTGTCTGGCCTATACAGGCTACTCTCAGGTTCTCGTGCCTCTGAACCCGTGTGGGCCATCTGTGGGTCACTTGGGCTCACATAGGCTGGCCAGACCCCTCACAGCCTCCAACCATATCTCCCTCATGCTCTCCTCACAAGTTTTGATTCTGGGGATAAAGACGTTAGGAAATGTGGCTCTTCTAGCCCACCAAGCTCAGATCTTCCCCCATTTCCCCGTAGCCTCTTCTTTTTTTTTTTTTTTTTTGCAGTACTAGGGATTGAACCCAGAGCCTTGTGCTTGCATGCTTTGCAAGTGCTGGACCACTGAGCTGCACCTCCAGCCCTTTTACTTTTTGAGACAGGGTCTCACTAAGTTAAGCAGACTTCCTCTGGCCTCGAACTTGCGATCCTCCTGTCTCTGCCTCCCAAGCCGCTGGGATTGCAGGTGTGCGCCATGGCCCCCGGCCCCCGTAGCTTCTTCTGAAAGGAGGTTTGTAGAATATTTGGAATCGAAAAGTGCGATGCCTGTGAAAGTGGTAGCAGCTACAACAGCAATAATCCCAGCTAACATTTACTGGGTGCTAACCATGAACAGGCCTGTTACCCATCATGCACAGCAGCTCCAATTCTCCCAGCCACTCTGGGGACCGTCCTGCTCAGTGTTGTTTTATAAATGGGGAAGCTGATGCCCAAACAGCACAGCAGCTTCATATCACACAGCCGCTGGGCCCCTGCCGCTGTGCGGCTCCCCTAAGGCGAGACTCGTCACCGAGGGGCTTGTCCCTGGCTTCTGGACCTCGGACCTACCAGGGTTTCTCAGAGCCGCGGCTCTAGTCATGGCTCCACCCGGCCTTTCCCCAGCTCCCTGCCTTTGCTCCCCTGCCTCTTTCTTGCGTGGTGCCCTTGTCTAGGTGAACATGTCTGCATGCAGGCCGGCTGGCAGTAGGCCACAGTCATGCACCTCGCAGGCTACCACCTCCTCTGGAACTCAGAGGTGCCAACAGGGGTGTCCATGGTGACCCCAGGGAGCAGAGAAGCCAAAGAGCCTTCTGCTTCCGGTTGGAGTAACTTCCTGAGGTCCCCTAGCCAGGCCTTGGATGTTTGGGGTGCAAGTTAGTGTTCTGTAGATGTAGGATCAATCCCTTAACACTCTAAGAAACACAGAGAGACTCAGCCCTGGGTCCTCTCCTGGCCTGGCCTCCTGGGCGAATCTGCTGTAACAAAAGAAGCTGGAACCTTGTCGAGACTTTTTCTGAGGGGCTGCCCTTCGAACTTTTCACCCCTACAAACCTGAACAAGGTTCTTGGCATCCTCCTGCCCACTTGGGGCTGCACGAGCCATGCCTGGCTCTCTTGGAGTTTTGCAGCGTAGAAAGGAGAGAAGGAGGGAGAGTGGGAAGCGAAGCTGCCATGTGGTCCCAAGCAGAGGACAGGGGTAGAGGTCACGTCGCCGCAGCCATCTGGTTGTGTCTAGTGAGCATTCAGGGAAGATGGAGAGCGAATTAATTAGCAAGGCTCCTGCTGCCTTTGCCAGGGTCTGGGGCTGCTTCTCCCAACCCAGTCCTGAGCTGGAAAGCAAGTAGGGAAGCAACAGCTGTGGGGCTCCTTGCTAGCGAGGGGTCCCCGTTCTCGCCCACCTGATGGCTGAACCTGACCTCTGACTCTTCCCCTAAGGAGAAAAGCAAGCAGGAGGGATCTGGCAGGGAAGCCCCGCCTGACCCACTCGGTGCTGGTGGGCTGCCTCTGAAGGCCTGATTTACCTGCTGCTTCTGCTCAGAAGACCCTCTGGTTTGGTCTGGCTGCGCAGGCCTTCGCCGTCACAGCAGGGCACCGTGTGTGGCTGGGAATGGGAGGCACAGCAGAGTCACATGTGTCACCTACATTTCACTTTAAGGGACACTAGGCATGTGGGTTAAAGCAGTTGACCAGAGAACCCAAGACAGGAGCAACCAGCAGAGAAAACTCGCTGGGCTGGGCCTGCCTGGATCTAGCAGTCAAGAGGGAGACCCAAAGGGGAGACAGAGCAGAAGGGGAGGGACCCACTTTGGGACACACCATGCCTGCTGTGATCCAGGCCCAGCATTTTGTAGATGAGTGGCTGTCCCTTCACCATATTTGACTTCATTGTCCTCTGTGAAATGGGCAGAGTTGTGCCTTCTTTGTAAGCATTATTGCTGTTGTTAGGTGCCATCGAGTCAGGTCCAACTCACAGCAACCCTCTGCACAACAGAATGAAACACTCCCTGACACTGTGCCATGCCTGGCACTTTGTCAGTGCTTCTCTGAAATTCATAGAGTTTTTGAATGCTGACTGTTTTGGGAGTGGGCTGCCAGGTCCTTCTCCCAAGCCTTCTCCCAGGCAGTCTCCCATCCAAGGACTAATCAGGCCTCACCCTGCTTAGGCTCTAAGATCAAATGGGATCGGATGCCAGCATGGTATGGCTGCAGACTCTTTGCAGGGATGTGGTCTCTGACATGCCTGTGACAGGGCCTCCGGCCTGGGAGATACTGAACGGGGTGTGGCTGCTGCCCCTTTTCCTATTAGGCCTCCTCCTAACCGTCATTGCTGATGCTCTGTCTGAGAAACAGACAGGAGAAAGGTAAAGAAGCTCACCTCGCCATCCCCTCTTGCTGAGACTCTCAGGACTGGTGCGCAGTGTCTGCTGGCTCACTTGGCCTGCACGGAGACCTCTTCTGCTCCAGGGCCCTCCCCCGGACATCTGGGTGGAAGCCTTTCTTCTGGCATTGTTAGAACATCGATGGCGGCCATTGTGTCTGCCGCGGTTTGGCAGATGCTGGCCTGGGCACTTAGAGCCCCCGCCTGTGGGATTTGGTTGGTCCCCTGAGTTGCATCAATTTAGATGAGAGATGAGAGTAGGCAGACCCCTCCTCCCTCTGCAGACCCCGCCTTCCCAAGAGCGGCTTCCTCATTCCCTCCCAGCCCCACCCTTCATCGAGGCCTCCTGTGTTCTCCAAGGGGAGGGGCTGGGGGTGGCAGCCGGTGGCTGGCATGTGTTTGCCTCGTTCATTCAGTAAAATGGCACAACCTGCTGGTGGGCTCCCTCACATGCCCCTTGTCACCCTGAGGATTTCTGAACGGTCCTTCCTGCTCCGGGTGGACCACACGGCGCATATCTGCTTCGCCCATGTGACCTCAGAGCCACCCAGGGAAGGGGCCGGGTTACAGCCTGGAAGGCAGCCTCACAGACTGGTGCATGGGTAGGTGGTTCGGTGCCAGAGCCCAGGAGCCAGGCCTGTGGCTTGATGGGCAGACCTTCGAGTGGGTCAAAGGCCAATCCACATCGGAAGCACTCTCTTCGCATCGCGCCCTCACCTCCAGGGGTGGCGGACATGCTCGCCTTCTCTGGGCCCTGTGGTGGCCCTTCCCACCAAGTCTTGGGATTCAGATAGGAAGGCCCAGGGAGAGGTCCCAGGACCAGGGCCAGGCCTCGATCGGTGCCAGCCTGTTGAGTGGGCTCCGCTGATGCCAGCCATGGGCAAGACAGCCTCCATGGGAAGCCTAGAGACTGGGAAGGCAGGAGGGGCCGTGTGTATTCTCTGTTCTGGGCGCTTCTCCTACTTTCATTTTCTTTTTTGCCACTGTTTTTTTTTCCTTGGGGTCTAATTAAAGACTTGGAGCCGTTTACAGCCTGTGGTTTGCTTTTTATTTGGAGCCTTGGCAATTACCTCCTGCCCTAAAATAAGTTTCGATGGAGCAGGGATAGGATTTTCCTTTTCAGCCAAGTTCTCAGCTTTCATTCTGCTGTGTGTGCACGTGGGGGTGTGAGTGTGTGTGTGTGTGTGTGTGTGTGTGTGTGTGTGTGCGCGCGCGCGCGCGCGCGCACGCGCTCTACGCACATACACACGCAGGGTGAGGTGGAACAAGGCCTTCCCCTCTTCCCTTCTCCAGATCCTGCCTCCTTGTCATGGTCGCCATCCCAAGTGTCCCCTGGCCAAGGCAGAGGCCTGGACAGTGGGCACAGTACGTCCTCAGCCTCACCCTGCCTCCAGGCAGCCCTGTGACAACAGGCAGATCATATGTTGACTCCGTCCCAGTTTCTTCACCTGTGAATGGGACCACGGGCTGGGCGTGCCCGGGGCTTCCCTCCACGCGGCTTTGGAGGCAGATATCTTGCCAAAGCGGAGCAGGGTAGGAGGAAGCCACCACCCCCAGAACCGGTACCAACAGGCCTCATCCTCCTCCCCGTGGAAACACCTATGCCCCGGGAGGAGCGGGCAGTCATGGTCCCAAAGCTCTTTCCATTTTCTCCTCAGTTCTCCTGGCCACTGTGTGAGGAGGTACTGTCACCCCATTTTACAGCCGAGCCCTGGAGCCAGGGAGAAGTAGCAACTTTCCTGATGTCACTTGGCTTAGAGGGGACAGAGCTTTGGGACTCAAACCCAGGTCCTGTTATCTCCCAAAATCCACACCCAGGACCCGTTATGTCATTTGTAGGGCCCAGTGCAAAATGGAAATGTGGGACCCCTTGTGAGATTAAGAATTCTATGACAAAAGCCAGGTGCGGTGATGCACGGCTATAATCCCAGTGGCTTGGGAGGCAGAGGCAGGAGGATCGCAAGTTCGAGACCAGAGGCGGTCTGTGTAATTTAGTAAGACCTTGTCTCAAAAATGGGCTGGGGGTGCAGCTCAGTGGTCCAGCACTTGCAGAGCATGCAGGCCCAAGGCCCTGGGTTCAACCCCCAGTACCGCAAACAAAAAGAATTCTATGACAGAGACAGCAGAGCAGTAGACCAGGAGAGCAGGGGGCTGAGCAGACGGCTCTGTGGCACTGCATGGGGCGCTTGCCCAGGAAGCTGGCCCCGCCCACTCTGGAGCTCTCTTGTCCGGTCTGCTCCGTGGTGAAGGGCAGGGGAGTTTTGTAGGCCCCTGTGTCCAATGCCTTGCTGTTTGCTTACCCCGTGGCGGAGAGGATTCTGGGTTCCTCAGATTCCCAGCCTGCCTGCCTGTATGGACTCTTTTTTTTTTTCTTATTTTACTTTATTGGTTTTTGAGGCAGCGTCTTCTGATGTAGCCCACGCTGGCCTTGAACTCACTATATAGCCCAGGCTGGCCTTGAACTTGAGATCCTCCTGCCTCAGCCTCTTAAGTTCTGGGATCACAGTGTGTGCCACCATGCCCAGCTTTCTTGGACTCTGTCTTACAAAGAACACAGTGAAGGCTTCTTGGGGGTTCCCTGAGTGTCTTACTGTCCTGCAGGCCTACTCAAGGTCACCTGTCACTTTAGGGTTCTTCAGGACTCCTTAAGGCCATCTGGGATATTAGGTCAGTCAGAGGTGAGGAAATCAGAAATGGACAAAGAGGATTCAGCAGGAAGTCTGTTTCCTGGGATAAAGGGCGAGACTTTGGGGAGCGGCCCCTCCAGTGCCACTGAGGAGCCCTGGGAGATTTCTTCCTACTAAGCCAAAATGGGTGGGGACCTGCCAGAACTATCCAGACCGTCCTGAGCTCTGACTGCTCTGGGTTGGGTAGAAGGTCAGACAGCCTGTTCCTGAGGCAGATCTGGAAACTTCTTAGCTGTCTGCTGCGGACTTGGGATAGCCATGGAATCTTATGGGGTGAGGATGGATGGATGGATGGATGGATGGATGGATGGAGCACACGGCCGGACATGAGCTGTGCTTGTCTAGCATGTGCACATGTGTGTGTGCACGTGCGCGTGTGTGCACTCGTGTGCATGCACACGCAGCGTGCCAGGGCGGACGTGTCTCTCCCAGTGCCAGGCAGCTATTTAAATAAGAGCTGTCGGGGTGAATGCCTCTCACTGGCTCGCCCAGATGGAGCAAGACCACGTTCCCTCAGCAGTACACGCCTGCTCATGGTGCCCTTTCTCTCTTCCGCTAGTGCCCCCCCAAGAAGTCTGGGCGCCGAAGTCCTCGCCCCAGGACCTCACCTTGCTCCTGTCCCGTGTGCCACCTGTTTCGTAGAAGCCCTCTAAATCCTGGACCTTGGGCGTGCTTTGGAACAAAATGCGTCCTGAAAGCCACAGCTGCTGCTTTTACGAGAGGGGACCAACTTTCTTTAAAATTGGGGGGCATGGGAAGGGGGCGGGAGCCCCCCGGGCGTGAGGTCTGAGGCAGGGGAAGCAGAGGAGGACCAGAGTTCTCGCGTTTCCAAGGACTGATTAGACGGTATGCCAAGTGTATTAAATTTTGCAGACATTTTAACAGCAATATGCTAGATAGTTGGGTGTCCCCTGAGGCGGCTGGATTTTTTATATCCTTCACAGAAGGTCAGAACCCTCTTCTGCCTGCCTCCCCCTCCACCCCAAGCTCTCTGCTCCTCTCCCTCACCCTCCCTCTGCTCAACCATTTCCCTTGCCTCTCACTCTCTGCTCATCTGCTTGGCAGGAACCGAAAAGACGTCTCTGGTCTTGGCCGGAGAGAGAAAGCACCCCGTCCTTCCTGCCCTGTTGTAGGGAGGCCGGGGGTTTCTGAGGCTGGGGAGCAGCACAAACAGGGAGGCTGCTTTCTATTTTTTTCCTCCCCTCCCCCCTCCCCCCATTTTAGAGACTGTCGTAAGACCTGCTCCCTCCCTCCTTATTTTTATAGAAAAAAGGCAGGAAAAGAATCCATCTGGCGTATGAATAATTGAAATGCTCAACTCTCTTCCTGTGGCTGCTGTTTGTTCTCAGCTCCCCCGGCCCCAGCCCATCCCCCTGAGCGCGGGTCTCTGAGCGGAGGGCAGTGGGCATTCTTGGAAGGGTCTCTGGTGGGGCCTGCGGCCCTCCCTAACCTTGAGCCGTCTCTCCGTGCATCCGCAGACCTGCGTGGGGGCTGTCTGGAGATGTGGCTTCCTGCTCGCTCGCCACGGGGACAGCCAGCCCCTGGCTAGAGTCTCCCCAAATATCACTCAAACTCACATGGTTCCCTCAGCCCTTGGGCCTCAAGGGACAGTTTCCCTTGACCCTGACCTCTCCCAGAGTCCCCCGGATCCTCTGGTCTATCTCCAGACTCTTCCTGTCCCCCGGCCTCTGCCCCTCTGTTCTGAGGGTCTGGCGCCCTCCTGGAGCCTCAGGGGACTGTTGTTTGGGGACCTGATCTCTGCAGTGCTTGCCGTGTGCTCTCAGGGCCACCCCAGGGGCTGCTGACAGCCCCACCCCAGGGGCCAATAGGACCCCCTTGCTCAGAGGCCTCTGAAGATGGAGAGCTTCAACTTTATTTTCTGCCAAAGGTTGGGAGAAAGTAAATCTTGGGGCAGCAGGAGGTTGGGGCAGAGGCAGGGCACGGGGAGGTCGTGGGCCCGGGCCCGACCAGAGCCATAGAGCCGGGACCAGCTGCACACCAAGCCCCGTGTACGGGCCGAGAATTCACTGTCTCTTTAAAACCATTTAGAGGAAAAACCAAAGAACTTTAGTGCATTAATTCTAGATGAAGATGGGCCTCCAGATGACAGCCTGATCCACATTATTCCCTGCAAGCCAACTTCCCTCTCCCCTCCTGCTCCTCCCGCCTCCCTGTCCCCTCTGCCTGCCTCTGATTCTCCCTGTCATCCCTGGTTCTGGCTTTGTGAAAAGCTATCATAGGAGTTGCATGGCGGGCCGTCGTGGGCTTTCTGTTTGAAAAGCCGGTAATCTGTCTGTTCGGGACCTCAGGTGTGTGTCGTGTGTAGGGCATTGACTTGTAGCGGTGGGGCCTGTGGTTACAAAGTACTGGGAGCCGGGTGCGTTTCGGGACCCCTGAGTGGGCGTGGCAGGGAGGTGCTGGCATGGGCGTCGCTGCAGATGCTTCCTGGGTTGGTGCACTAGGTCTCAGAAAACACCCCACTAGAAAGAGGGTATGGGAGAAGGACGCGGCAGTCCACTCCCGAGGGAATCCCGAAACAGTCATTGAAAACCCTGTGAGGGTCACTATGAGTCGGACACGACTCACAGCACCTAAGAACAACAACAAGAAAGAGGGTCTAAGCAACACTGGAACATTCTAGGGGTTTCCTGCATTTGTAAAAACAAAAAGCAAAAAACTGTCCAATAAGCAAAAAATAATTCAGGAAATTCAAATCGGGTTTGTTAATATATAACTCTAAGTATATAAATATGTAATATACATATAAGGCGTTTGTAAAGACTCCTACACACATTATAAAAGCTGCAAAATGTCTGGCATTCCAGGGCCTGGTACGAATAATTAGATATTTATATCCAATAAAACTGGTTTGATGGGGAAATCGTCTCCCTCCGTGTGGATTCCCAGTTGAGGATGAGTTTCGGTGGTTGGGTTTTGTTTTTTTTCTCCTGACAATAAAACCAGAGGTTTGGCACCAACAGATGTATTTCCCGTAAATATCTAAATCTCTTTCTTCCAGCGTGTGCTCTGCGGGACGGGCCCCGTCACGCCACCCCACTCTGCCCTCCCGCCTTTTCATCTCCGTATATAGCCCCCCTGCCCTGCACCTGAGGCCCGAGCTTCTGCCCAGGACCTTGCGTCGGTTACGGGTCCCTCCCCACCGTCCTGGGACAATGCTAGCGGCAGACCTGCTTTGCTCTTTTTTCTCTTTCAATGGTTTTGTGGAATGGAGCTTCCGTGCTCCTGAGCCTTGAAAGCCCAGTCGAAGTTATTTTTCTGATTTTTACCCTTACCCCGCCTTCCAGGGAAGAACTCCACCTGCCTGGCCCCTCTTACCCCCTGTTTTCAATTTCTCTTCCTCCACCTCCTGCTCCTAGACCCTTCTCTCCCCCTCTTTCCAAAGCTCTGCCTGTCCTCCCGGCCCATAGCTTTCAGGGCCTTACCACATGCCCCAAGGCCCTAGGGAGGCAGTTGGCCTCACTGCCCTGGCTGGGGGAGACCCCCCCAGACCCCACACTTGTTTCTCTGCCATCTGTTCCACAGTGGTGAACAGATGGAGCCAGGGGGTGTCGTGGACTTTGATCTCTCTGTCCCATTGTACGGATGTGGAGCTGAGGCCCCGAGTGGGGAAGATGGCGGGGTCGAGGAGCTGGCTTGACGTTCCTAACTGGGACGGCAGAGGTGGGCCAGAAGCCCTGCCCCTTCACTTCCGTCTGGTTCTGGAAGCGGGAAAGATGCATAGGACGCACCCTGCCGCCTAACCCATGGTGAGATTTGGGGCAAGAAGCTCCCTTTGGAGCCTGGCTTTTCTGGCTGGTGATGCGGAATCAGTGCGGCTTATACTGTAGGGCCACCAAGGGGAGAGACTGCAGTATGGCGCCGTATGCCCCGTGGTTGGTGCCAGGCAGGTGGGGCACTTCCCTGTCTGGTGTGGCAGTCGGCGTCTGCCCTAATGACATAGCTACATAGCAAGGACACGGGTCTCACCAAGTGACCGCGGTGCTGGAAGGACAGCTTGTCGATAGGAGTCCCCCCGTGTGGTGGGATTGCTCTGCCTGTCTCCCCATTGACCAAGTGTCACTCTCTCGGGAGGAACTTGCTGGGATCAATTGTTGTTCTTGTTAGGTGCTGTCGAGTCGGTATCCGACTCATAGCGACCTTCGTAGGGTTTTCAATGGCTGACTGCTTCGGGATTGCCTTGGGAGTGGATTGCCAAGTCCTTCTCCCATTTTTGCGGTGCTGGGAATCGAACTGCAGATCTCAGAGACTGCAGCGCAGTGCTCTACCAACTGAGCTAAATCCCAGTCGCTGGGATCAGAGCACCTTACAATTCCCGGGGTTCTGCTACACCCTAATTTTCAGCCAGGAGGGGAAAGCCAGGCACCACAGAGGAGCAGGCAAAATGCCTGTGCCAGGCTCATCAGGGCTTAAGCAGGAACTTGAGCCCTAGACAAGCAAGGGAGGTGGACTCTCGTGCCTCCAATGAAGACCCAGGCCTGCTCTGTCTGGGACATTTGGGCTAAACTGTAGCCTGGACCCTCTAGGGACTGGTGGCCTGTTGTTCTGACAAAGGTCTCCTGAAGGTTCTGGGGCCAGCGTGGCTGAGAGAAGGGGAGAGGGCCCGGCAAGGAGGGCTCTGGGAAAGGTCTGCGGGCCTTAATGGGTGCCGCTGAGCTTAATTACAGGGCATCGGATAGTGAAAATAGACAGCCCCGAGGTGAGGCCGGGGCCGCCAAGTGGTGCTACCGTCACACGCCACGGAACCCCATACCCACTCCCTGCTCGGGTACCCTCCCAAGCCCTGTGTGTTTGTAGAGGGTGTGGTCAGTGGCCCTGCGCCCCTGGAGGATGTCCCTTGCAGTGACACAGAGTGGCACACACAGGCTGCACCTGCACCTCTACCTAGAAGGGAGCAACAGTGGCCCGCGAGCACTCACGGGAGCCCTCGCGGAGGTGCGGCTCATCCTCGTCCGCAGCTTTCACGACATACCCTGTGCCCAAAGGACTGGACCCTGGCCTGGAAGCAGAAGCCACCCTCCAAAGACACCTGGGTGGCTTGGTTTTCATTGCTGTGTTGTTCCTTCCTTCTTTGCCCCCAACCTCTGCAAAATGAAAATCAAAGAAAAAGAAGAAGAAGAAGAGGAAGAGGAAGAGGAAGAAGAAGAAGAAGAAGACAACGACGACGACAACCACGACGACATCATTAACAAGAAGCAGTGCCTAAGCTTCTGTGACTGGCTCACAGAGAAACCAGTCAAATCTCCTCTTGTTGAGGGAACATTTTGACAGCATAAAATTGCTGCCGGAATGTGACTTTAACGAAAAGTAAAAAAAAAAAAAAAAAGAAAAAAAAAAGAAAAAGAAAAAAAAAAAGAAAACCTTCCTTCATGCATATGGAGTTTTTTGGAAAAAAAAATGGTATTTTAATGCTTTCTATTAAATTGGGACTAAAAGTGGTGTCTTAATTTGCATGCATTAGCATATTTGCATATAGATCACTGAAATGGTAGAAGAGAGAAGAGCCTTTAAATGAAAATTCTTTTAAAGGCACAGGCTTGCCTCCCTCTCCTTCTCCCTCTGGGATTTACGCTTCATCTTTTCCTCTCACCTCCAACCCCACCTCTGTGTCTTGTGCAAGCTCAGAATGGACGGGACGGAAGACCACACTTCTGAGGAGCTGTTTCAGAGTGGAGTAAAGGGCTCCTCCTGGCAGTAGCTCTGGAGCAGGGGCCTGTGTCCACTGCCAACGGACAGGTGGCCTGGGACCCTGGGCCACTGCCAACCTCTGTCCTTTTCCTTCTCCGGCTCTTCCTGTCCTGCCCACCCCAGGCCATGTCGATTCTCTCCAAGTTCACCATAGATTCCTGTGCTACCAGACACTGGCCTGGGGCTGTGACCACCTGGCACCAAAGGACGGGATAGGGTGCTGTCCTCCCTCTGGCATTCTCTGCCATGTCACAGTCTTGGGAGGGACCTTCCCAGCTTCCCTCTCTCACCTCCCTGACCCAGAAGGCCCAAGCCGCCATGTGCCCTGTGTCATTCGGGTCTGTGGTTCCGAGGTTGGCTCCTGGAGGTAAGTAAAGCAGCTGCGGCCCACTCCTCGGTTATCGGCTGTCGCTGGCTTTGTTTTGTTGTATTCTTAGAGCTCCTTAGTTGCTTGTTGACTTATTTGTCTCTTGTCACCGCTCCACTCTTGCCCAGGGCAAACTGTGCAGAAGCAGGGACTGGCGTCCATCTTGCTCATGCTGGACCCCCAGCGCTTAGGACAGTGGCAGGCACATCGTGGGGACTGAATAACTACTTGTGAATGAGTGAAAGGGGCCAGGCCCTCCTGCCAGGGCTGAACCTGTGTCCCCAGTGGCACTGCCTGACTATGCACAGAACCCATATCCCTGCACCCCAGGTCCCTTTCAACGTCCTCAGCTTGGCCCAAGGAGCAGGGTATAGAAGTTGGCCAGGGCCTTCTAGGCTGACCAGAGTCCCTCAGATGCCCTTCGGCCACTCCTGTTCTTTTGGCTGGCAGGGTGAGCAGGGTCCACACCTTAGTGAGCAGGGGGACAGGGTGGCCTGTGTGAGATGTTCTGCTTGGGGGAATCGTTGGGGGCGATGGAGGTAAGGATCCCCTTGAGGCAGCCCTTACAGTCACATGGCCCCACTTAGGCATCTTTCTTCCGAGCATGGGAGTACCCTAGAGATTTCAGGGTATGTGGCCCAGAGCCCCCGCTTTCTCTACCCCACTTGTGGAGTCCTAGGAAACCCCGCCGCCCTCTCTGCATTCCAGAGATGCTGCCGGGGAAGTGAGATCTAACCACTGAGCCGCAACTCGCTCCCCTGCCCGGGTGGGCTGAACTCTCTGCAAGGCCCCTTCAGGCTGACGGCAGCCTCGGGCTCCATGCCCAGTGTGAGGGGGGCGGGCCCCGAAGGATGAGGGGGACACCCAGGATTGGAGCAAGGCCGTGCCTCCACGGCTAATGAAAATCGGAAACCAATTGAGCAGGACAAGGTGCCCAGCCAGCAGGTTGTGGGAATGAGGGGCCCTAATGGATGTGGCTGGTGAGGGGAGCGGATGCCTCATTGATCGCCTGGTGGCTATATTTATCCACCCTGGGTCTGTGGCCCCAGCAGCTGGATGGTACAGGGATAAATAAATGGCTGCTAAAATATTCATGAGCCGCACATGCACATCCGTGGTCAGGGGAACTGCCAAGGGCCTTCTTTTCCTTCCTTCACCCCGTGTCTGCAGAAGCCTTTCAGGAAATTCCTCCCACCTGCGCCAGGTGAAGTGTGGCCCAGCCCCTCTGGGCACTGGGCCCAGCCCACAGCCCCAGGAGCATCTGCAGGCCCAGGCGCCTCCTACCTTGGGCCAGCTGACTCAGCCAGGGCTGGTCCCTGCTTTGCTTTTGTTCCCTCTGTTGCTCCCATGTCCCCGTCCCTTAGTGATGGATTAGACACGTGGGGCCGTGGCTGTTTGCTTGACCCTGTCAGCCCTGCTAGACCATGTCCTCTTCAAGGGCAAGCTGTGGCTCATTTGTTCCCCTATCTCCCATGTGGCCTGGCAGGGTGCCTGATGGGCCCTTGAAGGAGGGGCATTGTATGTGATGAGAGAGACTCAGGTGGGCTTGAGTCTCAGCTCTGCCCTGGCTTAGGGAGTGGCTTTACCTCTCTGGACTCAGTTTCCCTACCTGCAAAATGGGATTGAGAACAGTGTTGGGATGTTGAAGTGTGGGCCTGGAGCTGCCGGAATTGGACTTCCAGGAGGAGGAGGCTAAATATACAATTCTGGGCTTGTCCAGACTGCTGCATGAGCCTCTCCAAAAGAGGGGGCTAGGGGCTGCCTGACTCTACTGTGCTGCTCGGTGATTCGTTGCTCACTAAGCTTTGAGATTCCTGGTTTGTGGCCTCCTGATACCTTGGTGGGGGTGGAACGTGGCTCCAGGAACTCGGAGGTCCATTTTGCGTTCTCCAGCCCTGAGAAACGGGGCCAGGAGCGCCAGGGAGGGAGGTGTGATTCTAGAGTGTCTGGCCACCGGGCCTTGTAGTGAAGCTGCCTGGTCTGGGGCTGCCAGAGCCCAGCCCAAAATGGCTCAGTAGTGCTCTGCGGCAGGGCCGAGAAATGCTGCCAATCAACGACAGGTGGGTGGGACCCGGGCACAGGCATCTGGAGCATCTTTCGTGACCTGGCCAGTCTGTTCATGGGCACAGGAGGGCACAGGCATAGTGTTCTTTGGGGTCTCAGTCTGCCTTAACACTGCAGCTCTTCCCCATTGAAGAAAGGCAGGAGGCCCCACTGCCTGGCCCCTGGGGAGCAGGCAGCCGAGTGGGTGGTGTAGTTGCTTGACCAGAGCTGGCTATACCAGCACATTTTCAACCAGATGTGCCTGCAGCTGCTGCCTTTGGGCACCCCCTGTACCTGGAGCTCAGGCTGCCTCCCTGGTGCAGACAGAGCCATCCACTGTTGGCATATTGGGTGGCATGGGGCACAGGCCCCGGGTAGGCAGATGCCTTGACTTGGAAGCCACTTGACCCCATTTAACTGAGGGGACTGAGGGTTAAGCCGGCCATCTGTGGTGGGTCTGTGAGGGCTCAGGGCACAGAAACCAGGGGAGGCTCGTGGATGGGTGAAAGCCGAACCGTCCCCAGGACTCAGCTGACAGGCGCCAGCCAGGCCTCCTTCTTGCCAGCCCGTCCCCTCCCCCAGCCAAAGTTTGATCCAAACAGAAGCAAACTTCGGGGACAGCCCTGGCACTGCGTGGAGCCGGCTGAGCCTGCGAGTGGCAGCGAGAGCAGAGGGAGGCAGCCCGGGCGCCTGACTCCACGGTCCCCCGTCCCCTCCCAGAGCTCTGGGTCCGCGCCCGCGCTTGCAGGCGCCTCTCTCGTCAGCTCAGAATGCAGCTTGGGGCCCGTGGCGGCTCAACCTTTCCCTCTCCCAGAGCCCCGGTCTAATCAACCCCTATAATTTATGCAGAAAATATGATTTATATTTAATTTCACCACACTTGCATTGTTAATTTGAGATGTAATTAACCCGTCGCCATGACAACTAATTTTGTGATGCCGTAAATTACCGCCGTCTTTTCATCAAAATTCAGTTACTTTGGCTCCTGTGTGCAATGTACTGATGCAATTAGGTTGCTAAGGGCAACTCAAAAGTGTTCAATTTCTTTTGTGCAACTGCAATGGGGTAGAAGCTCCCTTGCGTCCTCCCAGGGTCCTATTGGCCGTGGGGCGGGGAGCTGGGGTATGTGGCCCGCCCTGGAGGAATGCCGTTGGAAAGGCAGACTGGGTGGGCGCCCGCTGCCCCTACTTCTCTGCCTCCCACCCTCTCCTCTCCTGTAACTGTTTTTCAACAGTGACTCCTGGATCCATGCTCCCTGTGCCCCCCACGGGACCTCAGGACAGCCAAGGGGACTCTCCCGTCACCGCCCTGCCTGTGCCGAGGACTTTCCTGTCCCAGGCATCTCGATGCTCCACTTAGAAAGAAAGCAAAACTACCTCGCCTTTCTTCCCTCCTGGTGTTGAACTTGTTTATATAGATCTTCCCTTCTCCCTCTCTCTCCTTCTCTCTCTCTTTTTTTCTTTATTTAAAACAAAAACCCTCTGTGTTGCTTTTGTCACGTTAATTCCCATTTTGCCAACACCAGGGGCCCAGGCAGACGAGTTACCAAGGAACACAAAATTTTAATTAGTGTATTTTAATCATTCAGGCTTTCCGAGCTAATCCACATGCCCTAGAGAATTCCCGAGATGCAGCTCTGCCCTGCTTTACCATTTATTGTTGAGTCTATTATAATTACTGTTAGCAGGTGGGGACTGGGAGATGTTTATTATGAGTTTTTCATCTTTAGTATAATTACCGAAAAAAACAAAATAAAAAGATGTCGTTGTATTTTGTTTCCTAGAATTTTTTTTTTCCAGGGGAGGGCACCGGCCGTGGGATTTTTTTTTTTTTTTTCCCCCTGCTTGTTCCCAAGCAGGTGACTTGGAGTTTCGGGGCTGGAAGACAGAATCCTCAAGATCAGCCCTGAGTTCTGCTCCATACTCCACAGGCCCAGGAAGGTGGGCGGCTGCCACCTCTGCCTGTCACCTGCTTCACTAAGCCTTGGGGTTGTCCTCTCCCACCCGTATGTGGCAGCTGTACATTGAGAGTAGGAGCTGGGGCCCATAGGCCAGGGGAGTGGGAGGGGAGGTTGTGACCAGTACTGCTGCCTTAGGCCCTGCCCGGTAGGGGTCAGTCTGGGGGTCTAACTGGGGTGCACCTGTTGGAGGTGGGAGTAGCCACTTGCATGGTTATAAATATAACATTTAACATTTATGGTGAGCCTAGCAGGTGCCAAGCCCTGTGTTGTGCTCTTTAGCTACATAATTTCACTTGATCCCTCAGCAACCCTCCAAGGCAGGTACCAATATCATCTGTGATTGTCATGGTTGGGGGGAGTGGGGTGTGGGATCAAAGAGCTAAGAAGTAGCAGCATGAAGCTCCAGGAGCTTCCAATGCCTACAGGAGGGCGTGACCTCGGGCCCCGGGTCAAGTTGGGGCCTTGTTCTAGGAAATGAAAACCTATAGCTTTGGCTTCTGTAGCCCTAGCGTGGGTGATGTCCCCTGGGAAATCTGGCCTGCCTTCTTTCTTTCCTTTCTCCTCTTCTAGATCAGTGTTCAAATGTTTTCCCCCTCTCGGTGACAGTTTTGAAGTTTTCCTGGAAAATTCCACATCTCTGCACCAGCGCCCAGCTCGGGGCTTGGGGCCGTTGGTTCTCCCAGGCAGCGCAGAGCAAAATGCGCTGGATCCGCTGTTGCTCCTTTCCAGCCTGGCTCCCACGGGGCAGTGGGGGAAGATAATTAGCACATCCCTGGGAAGGGGCCCAGGGCACGCTATGAATTGCACACTGGTGGCAGGACTCCCTGTTCAGCTCTAAATTCTTGGGCACCCCCTCTGCCAGCTCCTCTTTATCTTCTGGGGGGCAATGGGGCTCACCTGCACCTCTGATCTGCTGTTACCCTCCCTTGGGGGGTCAGATCCTGCTTAAGCCAAGGGCATACATGGCAGCCTCCTCCAGGTGACTGTTTTAATACTTGCCAAAGCACCCAGCATCCAGCCTGCCTAAGCCTTTGAGCTCCCTAGGGCCAGCATCCTGCTCTAGGTTGTACAGGTGGAGCAGCTGTAATCTGAAGATATGAAATGCAAAGCACTCCAAAATCTGAAACTTTTTGAGTGCCACTGTGATGGCACAAGTAGAAAATTCCAAACTTGACCTTATATGATTGGTTGCAGTTAGAGCATTGTTGTTGTTAGGTGCCGTCGAGTCGTTATCTGACTCATAGCAACCCTCACAGGGTTTTCAATGGCTGACTGGTTTTCAGGATTGCCTTGGGAGTGGATTGCCAGGTCCTTCTCCCAAGTTAAAGCATAGATGAACTAAAAATATTGTGTAAGATTCTGGCTGCGTGTATAAGGTGTGTATGAAACTTAAGTGAATTTTGCTTTTAGACTTGGGCACTAAGATTTCTTACTGTTGTTGTTAGGTGCCATGGAGTTGGGTCTGAGTCATAGCAATCCTGTTTACAACAGAACAAAATGCTCCCCAACACTGTGCCATGCCCAGCACTATGTTTCTCTGCTATTTATAGAGTTTTCAATGGCTGATTGTTTCTGGAGTGGGCTGCCAGGTCCTTCTCCTGTTTTTGCGGTGCTGGGGATTGAACCCAGGGCCTCAGAGCACGCAAAGCAAAACACTACCAACTGAGCTAAACCCCAGCCCTATGATATCTTATTATGTAGATGTAAATATTCCAAAATACAAAAACCTCAAACTCCAGAAGCACTTCTGGTCCCAAGCATTTCAAGTAAGCAAAACTCAATCTGCATCTCTGAACAGAATATGTCATATAATTTTCCACAACTGCTCTGGCAGAGACAGGCCCTCACAAAATCCCAAACCAACTGTTGGGCCTGAGAATTGTCCCTGGAGGTGCCCTACTCCACAAAGCACTATGACATAGAGTTTCTGGTTCTAGTGCTCTAAGACAGTGGTTCTCAAGCTTGTTGGTCTTGTTGTTGTTGTTAAGTGCCGTCGAGTCATGTCCGACTCATAGTGACCCTCATGGAGTTTCCAATGGCTGACTGTTTCTCCGGATTGCCTTGGGAGTGGGTTGCCACATCCTTCTCCCATTTTGTGGTGCTGGGAATCGAACTCCGGACCTCAGAGACTGCAGAGCAGCGCTCTACCAACGGAGCTAAATCCCAGCCCTTGTTGGTCTTAGGACCCCTTTATATTCTTAAAAAGTATCAAGGACCAAAGGTTTCAGTTTGTGTCGACTATTTATTTATTTATTCATTCAGTACTTGGAGGGTGAACCCACGCCTTGGTCTACGCTAGGCAAGTCCTCCATCGCTGAGCTGCACCCCCAGCCCCTTTTTTATTTTTTATTTTGAGACACGGTCTTGCTAAATTGCACGGGCTGCCTCTAGCCTCCAACTCACAATCCTCCTGCCTCTGCCTTACTAGTTGCTGAGATTACAGGCCACCACCAGGGTGCTTGGTTTTGTATGGATTGTTGATATTTACTGTGTTAGAAATTAAGCTGAATGTGATGTGTATGCCTATAATCCCAGCATTTGGGAGGCAAAGTCAGGGGGATTGCTGCAAGTTTGAGGACGGCCTGGTCTATGTGGCAAGTTCCAGGCCAGCCAGGGCTACACAGTGAGACCTTGTCTCAAAAACAAACAATAGCAACAAAAATTAAAACCAAGAGATTTAAATAAAAACAAATGTTAATTCACTTAAAAGTAATAGTAATAAATCCATCACATTAACATATTTTTATGGTAATAACTATTTTTTCAAACATTAGTGTTGCTTTAGACTTTTTCAGTGTTCTTTGACATCTCACTTAACCTAGGATGGTTGGATTCTCCTATCTGCTTTCGCACTCAGTCCTTTCTGACATATCTGTTAGGTTGAAGGCTGTGAAGAAAGTCCATCTTCACACATGTGTAATTGGAAAAGGGGGGAGGATTTATGTAGCCTTTGCAGTTAACTCCAGATATTCTTCTTTGGTTATACCCCAGAACTCCATGGGTGGTAGTTGCTCAGAAGTTCATTGCAATGTGGGATCTGAAACACATCAGTGAGCTTTGCACACTCCACTACAGTGAAACCCATTGGTGTGTCTCACACTTGGAATGACTCATTTCTCAATCCAAGATCACGTAGCCTTATCCACAGGTCATTTTGAAAAAACTGGTTCACTGAGGAATGTAGATGTTCCGAATGTTGGCACATTGCATTATGTGATTCTTCTTAAAAAATCACAGCCATTGGTATCATCACTGATCTCAGAAATGAGGATGCTGTCAAAATCAAAGTGGCAGATACCAGTTTTCTGAAAGTCTGATTTTCACTTGAAAGCTCAGATTTCATCACTGGCAACAGACACTGCCAGGCTTTCCCTGCTTGAAGTGGCAGGCTCGCGCTGGTCCCTTTTGAGGAAATTGCTTCTAAGTACTCAAGTCTGAAGAGTTCTACTGTGTCTGTCAGGGCCTCTTTCAAGTAAAAATGGTGTTGCGTGAAGGTGGCGGCTTGTGTGGCTTTCACCTCCGTCATGCAAGTTCATTTCCCTGACCAAGCACTGGGCCTGGGTGCACAAGGGGAGGGTTCCATGTGCACCTCCCTTTCATTCCTTAGAATCAGAGAAAGATATGTACTCAAGGGCCAAGATTTCATAAAAATGAACAGTATTTATAGCTTCATCAAGGACATTTTTAAGTGAACATAGCTTTTTTTTGAGCCGAGCGCATGTAAGGCTGGAGAATACAATGGCTGCCCGTGCCACTGCCATGATTCATGCTAGGAGCCGGGTTTGACCGCATTAATGGAAGGTCACCATGTTGAAAAAGACGTAGCGCAATCTAGGATTATTATGAAAGTAGAGTTGACTCTATGGGGCCCCCTGAAAGGGTCTCTGGAACCCCAGAGGCCAACAGTCCACTCGTTGAGAACTACGACCCTCAGCCAACCCCATTTCTCTTTCTCTAGTGGAGGCGCTTGCCTTTGGTTTCTGCCATCAGAGAGGACTGTGTTCCTGGCCCGATTCTAGACGTGGCATGTTCTTGGCTGATTTGGCTCAGCTCCTCCCGCCAAACCCCCACCTCTGCCTATACATTGCCCACCTGAAGCCATCGTAGGGAGGGGCAGCAGGGGGATGGAGGGCCTGGTTGTGCGGCACCTGGTCTGGCCACCCTGCCACTGTGTCCGGGGACGCCTGCCTCTCCTAGCCCGTCTCTTCCCACCCCTCTTGGCGCTGAGGCCTGTCTTGAGGTTGGCTTCCCACTTTTCCCCACCTCAGGGTGGTGGCCCCGTTTCCCATCGGCCACCTGCCCCCACTCCAAGGGCCCCGGAGCCGGAGCAGGGCTGCCCCCTCCTCCTCCCTGTGGCCTCCTCCCCTTCCCCCAGCTGCCTCCCAGCCGCCTGCCCCAGCATGGCAGCCTGTCCAAGACACTGGGTTTTGTCCCCTCGATCCCATCCGGGCTCCCTGAGAGTGAGAGAAAATAGCTGTCCGGTGAGTGTGGGCTGGGGGGGCCTCTTGTTTTCACCTCTCAGCGGCCGGTTTTCCCAACTTTCCCATCCCAGCTCCTGCGGAACAAAGGGCCTCCGGCCCCCGTGTGCTGGGCCTGGCCCAGCGAGGGGACTCACCAGCAACTCTTTATTGAGTCTTCAAGCGCCGGCCAGGCACTCCATTAAAAAGCCATTCCCCTTTGTGCAGCCCGGCCCCCAGCTGTCCCCCCTCTCATGTGACGGTCGGTCACAGTTGTAAAACAACAACACACAGAGTTGGCAACTAACGAGGCTTTTTTTCAAGCCGGGGTCTCCATGGCAACCTCCGTCAATCACCCCTCAGGAGCGCTTTAACCTGACCAAGAGGGGGAAATAAAAAATAAAATAATAATAATAATAAAAAGAAGCCAAGAAAGAAAGAGTTGGAAAGAGAGCAAGAAGCCAGTAGACAACTGGGGAGGGAAACAATTCAGAAAGTTTCTGGGGTCTGCTCCCTCCGCTGGGACGCACATGAAAATTTAATCAGCTGGGCAGGATCGCCTCCGTGACCCGAGGGGAAGGACGTCCATTGTGATGTTCACATGTACTTGGTCCATCGCAACTAATTTTACGAAGACTCCTCACATTTTCCCGTGGTCTGTAGGAAGCTGGAACGTGGTTGTTGGTGGGTAGAGCGTGGGAGGGAGGCCAGTCCAGCCGGCCATCATAGGAAAGAGATGGTACCGTGGGCCCAAACCCAGAGGTGCCCAGTTGATGGCCTCACGCCAGCCATTCAGCACTTGGCTCAGGTCCACCAGGGCGTCTGAGTCCTTCCATGTGCGGCCCAGTGCCAGTGGGGATAGCCCACAGTTGGTGGTGGGCATGGTGCCAGGCAGACACTTGAGGGGCCTCATCCTCAGCGCCATACGGGGAGGGAGCAGACCTACCACTGGGATGTGTTGGGGGGAGCCCAGGGTAGTAGGGATTGACAGGACCCCTTGTTCTTCACATGCTGCTGTGCCAGCAGATGCCCTGTTCCTGGGCACGTGGCTTCACACCCGGGGTGAGTTCAACCTTCCGAGCACTGGCATGGTGCCGCGGCATGGCGAGCAGGAGTTCTCCCCCCACCTCACCCCCTGACACTCATACATGCTGTCTGGAAGCTAGCCAGGAGCTCCACAGGTTCCCAGGTCTGCGCGATCTGGGCACAGGCCGTGGGCATCCCTGGCAGCTGCTGCGGAGCCCTTCTGACACCGCTGGTCAGGACGGAGGTGAAGGCCAGCTTCTCAAGGCAGCCTTCGCAGCTCAGCACCTGGAAGGCTAACATGCAGATACTTTTTGTCCCTTGTAGGGGTGAGAGGACAGCAGTTCCCATGGCGGCTCCTGACACCTGGGGAGAGTTTTCTCATTCTTGGAGTCTGGGATCTCTGCTTACAGCCTGATGGAACCAGATCCTAGAGGGCAGACTCTTAAACGCTTCCAGAACCTTTCAGAGAGTGGGCAGCAGGTTGATGTCAGCTTGGGGCACTTTTAGGTGGTGCTGGATCCCCAGGGCCCTGGAAATAAGGAGATTAGAGATGCTTGAGTGTTGAGCTTTGGGGAGGCTGAACTTTTTCCTGGACTTCCAAAGCGTGCACAAAACTGGCACTCAAAATTGCAAACTTAAACCCGGGACATTGTGGGGCTGCCCACCATATCCACTTGACAGAGGGAACTTGCGCAGAAACCCTGCCCCCTAATGCAGCCAGCTTCCACGGATTCTGAATGGACGGGTAGATGGACAGTAGCCTGGCCAGAACCAGAGTTCCAGCACTGCTTCCTGTATGGGAAGGCTGCAGGCTGGGCTGCCATGACAGGTGCCTCATGGCTCTGCAACCCCTGCTCGTGGTCCCCTGGTCATCCAGCTGCCCCCAGGTCTGGCCTGGACCCACTGTGGGTCCCACCCTGCCCGGCTCTCCTTCTGTCCGTGCTCTTTCCAGGCCTGGACCTGGACTCCCCTGGCTGCCCTCTCTCCTTTGCTCCCTCCTCAGCCCTTCTCACTCAAGGGCTCTGTTCACTTCCAAAATGAATAAGCACGAACGTCTCTGGTCACCTCTTCCCAAGCCCCTCCCTTTGTCCCAGCTTTGGTGGTGGGGAAGCTGGCCCGAAGCCCAATACAGTGCCACTGACATGACATCTCAGTGGGTTTACAGGCGTTGACTCACTCCCCGAACCCACTCTCCCAATACAAGGCTCAGGTCCAGGAAGACCCGTGGGCTCCCAGGCTGCCCTGGGCCCACTCCCCTGGGAGGCTGCGTGACTGCTGGCAGGGGGACCCTCCAAGGACCACAGCGGCCTTGGCAGACCTCATTTCTGCCTCTCCTTTCCTGGGTGCCCTGGGAAGCTCCCACAGGAAAGGAATGCAAGCAATCTGCTGGTGTAGTGAGCTGGCACGGCACCCAGGCAGGCCCGCACGGTGCCAGAGCTAGTAAAGACATTGGCGAAGGCCGCCTTCCCCATGCCCGCAGCTTCCTCCTCCAGCCGGGTTGGCATGCGGCCTTCAGCTGGGCCCGGGGCAGCAAAAGAACGGGGTGGCCTCCTGGGCAGGCCCCTGGCCAGCCTGCCTGGGGGACCGCACCTCCTCCTCTAGCTCCCGCTCTGGCGAGCTGGACCACGAGGGCGATGAAGATGCTGTGGCATTTCGTGAGAAGACAAATGGAGCAGGCGAGAACGGATGCACCCTAAAGCTGGGAGACCCCGTTTCCCCTCTCCCAGCTTCATTTCCCTCTCAGCAAATGGGGATGCACACGGCGCAACTCTCTGCTGCCTTTCAGTAAGGCGGGATCTGCCTGGGCCACCGTGGCAGGGTGGTGAGGTTGTGCCCACCCCGTGGGTGGCGTGAGGCGTCACTAGGCTGATGAATACAGAGCACTGAATGCAGGGCCTGATGACAGTGAGTGGTAGCCGTCATCGTTATTATTACTCTTAGCATTATTATTTCCCAGGGCGCTGAGGGGGAGCCTCACCTTGCTCTTGTGACTGAGGCACCTTGAGGACACCACCCTGCCGCGCCCAGCCTGTCCTTTTAGAATATTCAGCTGGGCCCCCACAGTGACTCCTTGACACCTGCACACTGTCTCGAGGCCCCCACCCCCTCCTCTCCCACCTTATTGTCCCTCTCTGTCACTCACCTGTCCAGAATTCCCCTGGCACTTTCCTCTCTGGGGTTTCCTAGCAAAAAGGGCTTCCCAGACCTGGTTTCTGCCTCCTCCCTCCTCCGGCCTCCCCCAGGGCTGGAGTCTGACTGTGTATTGTAACATAGTAGCTGAATGAACTCCAGTTTCAAAGGTTAATATCAAAATCTGGAGTGGATTACCTAAAAATTACTTACAACACCATTAAAATTCTGAACTCTTTTTGTTGTGGCTGTAAATTAATTTAAAATGTCAGGTTTTTTGAGAAATCCAATAAGAAATTGAGCCAACAGAGCAATCTGCAAACTGTCTGGCAAAGAGGAAAGTGTGTCTCTTCAATCGACAAGGAAAAATATGGAGCTTAACTGGAACCATATGGCTCAGTACTTGAGAGAAGTCTGCAGAAGGGGGAGCGGGGAGGCGGGCGCTCAGCTGACAGCCACACGCACGCAGCAGGCTGGCCCCGGCCTTGGCATTGGCTAGGCGGAGAGGCCTGGCGTACGCCTGGCACATGGCCTACTTGGCGGCCCAGTGTCCACAGTCACCAGGCGGCCCTGGGCTGTGACTCGGTCAGTCCATAGCCGGAACACGTTCTCGCCGTGTCCATCCAAGGACACAGCCTGGCCAGCTGGGGAATCCTACCCCCGCCCCTAGGGGATCCCAGATCCCCATCCCTGGCGGAGAACATGGGCATCCAGCGTCCCCGCCAAGGACGGCCACCTGCATGTCTGTGAGAGCCGCCTCCCCCAGTCCTCCGTGGGCTCCCTCCCAGCCAACATGTGGTCCCCATTACTCCTGAATTCCCCCAGATTTACAACACATTAAGTAATTTGTAGGTTATTTCAACTTCAATCTGCTAAACTTGAGAAAATCAAAATTAAATTCAAACCACAAGGAAACTTCAAAGAAAGATGAAGAAGAGAAAATTGAAGCGCCTTCTCTTCCCAGGTTCCCGTATGTCGCCCTTCTGTCCCCTTCTGAGGATCCCAGCAGCCCCTGCTGCCTGCCTTCCTCTGGGCCTCCCCTTTCCTGGCCTGCCCCCCATCCGAGGGCCCTTTCCCTCTGCTTCTAGACAGGCTTGCCCACTGGAAGTTCACGGGTGCCTCGGGGGCTCATGTGGAGCCCAGCTGGCTTGACAGAGGGGCAGAGCCTCTGTAACTTCTGCTCCCTACCCCTGAGCCCTCACCCCTGCTGGGGGGTCATTCCTGGGCCCCAAAGCCTGACCCATTTGGGGGGGATCTCCAGCACACCGTTCTAGCTCTCGTGGTGCCTGGGACAGCTGGCAGCTGGTAGGTACCACCTGGCCCCTCGGTTTAATAGCTCAGGTTACCTTATTTTGCTTTCTACCCTTTAAAACAGCCTTGTAAATAAGCAAACACTCGGTGCCAAGCACCTTCGGCACTTCGCCAGGCTGGTAAATATTTTAGTAGTGACTTGGTAACAGTTGTGTTCACTTTGATTTCCTCGGAAAGGTTCTCGGTGCTGGGGAGGGGCCACGGCTCTGGGAAGCGATTCGCTGGTTATTTATACTCCGGATCCAACCACGTGGCCTTTGCTCTGACCATGTGGACCACATGGGGCATTTTTAAAGCTGGAGGGGCATTAGCCTTACACCCCTTTCAGCAAAGAGGTGGACGGCTCCACCTTTTCTAGAAGCGTCTTGTGGCGAAAGAGCTGTGGGGTCCGAGACTTGGGAAACTAGACCTGTCTCTGCCAAGAACCTCAAGGGATCCGGGAGAGTTGGGCAGATGCTAGCAGTTGGGTGTAAGTTTGGGGTTGAACCTTGTTGATGTGGTTTGGACTTGGGAAGAGCCCTAAGGAGCAAGGGAAGGAGGGTTTTGGAGTGGAGGTACATGGAGCTCAGACAGTGCTAAATCAGAGTGGCTACCTGAGAGGGCCCAAGAAAGCCAACTGTGACCCTAGCCAGGGTGTGACCCTGGGGGGCGGGGGAAGGCAACAAGGAGACAAGTGTTCTAGCCATCTAGTCCCGGAGGACTCTTGTTGTTGTTAGGTGCCCTCGAATCGTGTCTGACTCATAGCGACCCTCATAGGGTTCTCAATGGCAGATTGTTTCAGGATTGCCTTGGAAGTGGGTTGCCACGTCCTTCTCTCATTTTTGCAGTGCTGGGAATTGAACTCGGGACCTCAGAGACTGCAGAGCGGCTCTCTACTAACTGAGCTAAATCCCAGCCCCGGAGGACTCTTACCGTGGAGAAAAGACAGCAGGATAGAGGGTCAGGGAAGATTGGAGGCAGGAGGAAGCTTGCAGCCAGGGTTGCTAATTTGATGCCCTGGGATCAGGGGCTCCTCTCTAGTCTATGACAGGGGTACCTGCAAAGCCTGAGGTCCCCCTGCCCAGAGCCAGGAAGCTAGTGTAGCCAGGCCTGACTTGCTGTGTCCAGCGAGGCATATGTGTGCCAGGCTGGGCACTAGGCAAGGGAAGGGTGAGGCAGTGGGGTAGGCACAAGCGTCTGGCTTTCATAGATGCTCAGGGCCACCGCCACTCCTTTGTTTTATGGGCGGTCTTAATGTACAGATGGGTTAGTTTTAAAGGGGCTCTAAATCATGGGGCATGGGGAAAGCTCCGCATTATGCCCACATCCCACTGCCCCACGGGGTGGGCACAAGCAAGGTGGGAGAGGCTAAGGTGGCCAGGGGCAAGTGGGCGCCTCTGGGCCAGGTGAGATGGGCTCCCTGCTGTGCCGATGACCCTCCCTTCCATCCCCCTGCCCACCCACCATCCTCACGAGCGGTTGGGCCTTCCCACTGCAACGTACAGCCCAGGTCTCGTGTGGCTGACCGGCCACCCTGCTGCCACACCCAGCCGCCTGCCCTTTCTCCCTTGGCTCCTGGCGCCATGATGTGTGCCTCCCGTCTGCACCCACGCACACACCATTGGTGCTCAGCCGCCGTGGGCGCGAGTCAGGTGAGCGGCAGACAGAGTGGCAGACCCGGCTCACCTCCTTCCCAGCGGGGCTGGTGCCAGGGCTGCGCTCTTCCCGGAAGGCTTCCAGGCTCCCCCGCACGGCATCCTGTTGAGCCTGTTCTCGGGGTGCGGGGGCAGGCCTTTTTTGGGGGGAGAGTGTCTGCCCCAGGCTGCCCTGGCGCCAGCTCTTCCAGGACGCCCTGGTGGAGTTGCCCGAGGGAGGCAGCTGGGCTGGAGCAGGAGCTGAGGACGCCTGGGATGGGAGGCAAGCGAGATGCGGCCATCTTCTGCCACCGCCATGGCCCCACCAGGGGCGGGCGCGGGACCTGGGCCAGTCTACATTGGTGCTCGCCGTGTGCCGGTTGCTTGATGGCCCTTGGGTGTCTGGAGCTCCTTCATGACTTCCCAGCCCTCCATTGTGCCCTGGGCGGGGGCCCCACACCCACAGCAAGGCCCAGGGACCCTCATGGCAGCTCAGCCTCACCCACTGTCGATCCCCAACCCCAAGTTTTCAACGTCCTTGGGAGGTCAGAGGAAGCTTTCTTTGAGCACCCGGGATATTTGAGCTCGATAGTAAAAGATCGGCCTCCCACGCTACTGGGCGCTTAGTTGGTGTCCTGTGGGGTTCCCTTACCCTGTGTCGGAGGAAGGCTTTAGAGAACCTTTTACCACCCGTTGGCCTGGGATTTGGAACTACATGGCACCCAGCATGCTCTTATCCTTTTTAGGAAATATCTTGACCAACACATGCCTCTTCCTTTGCAGTCCTCTTGGCCTTTGGGCCTCGTGGTGCCTGTCAACCCTCCCTCCCTCCCCGCCATCTCTAAAGCACAGGAGGGAAAAGAACCGTGAGGAGTCCTCACAGTCCTACTGAGCCACTCAGGGAAGACAGTGGCTGTGACTACATGATCTGCCCCCTTCGGTGCCAGCCACCCGGGGGAAGGCCAGGGCCAGGGCACAGGTGTCTTCCCAGTCTCAGCACGTGCCTGGACGTCCTCAGGAATTTCCACAGAGCCTCTGTGTCTTCTGAAGGAAGAGATGCCAGCCTGTTCCGTGCCTCAGTTCCCATAGGTGGCCTCTCAACAGGTGCTGGGACAACCTTGGGGGAAAAGATGGAGCAAGAGAGAGCCAATGGGAGAGAAGTGGAGGGTGGTGGCTGAGAGGACCCAGAGTGGCTGTCCGGGGCCCCTCTGCTTCCTAGCAGGGAGGATCAAGTGGCAAAAAGCAGCGGGCCTCCACACAGGTGGGAAGGTTAGCTGGGCGGAGGCCACTCGAAGCCTCCCCCAGCCTGCCACAGGCCACCGAGGCTGGAGCCTCCCTCCTCCCAGTTTGCAGGTCAACACCTACATGGTGAGGTGCAGCTTAGGAAGGGAGGTGGACTGGCCAATTGCCGGAGGAGGTTAGAGATGGATGCAGCGGGACCAGAGCCAGGTGGACCCTCTAGCCCACCCAGCCCCATGAGGGGCCTGCTGGTGAGGGGGACATGCTGGCAGGTAGCCAGTTGCCCTGTTTCTCCTTGATGCCTGCGTGGAGCGAGTCCTGGTTTCGAGCTCCCTGCGAGCCGGGAATGGAGGAGATCCTATGAAAATGATGATATGTGACAATCAGTCACAGCAATTAGTGTTTTGGTTAACAGGCCTTTTTTGTTTTCTCTCACCCAGACAGAATGTCACAAATAAATCCTCTCCTGCATTTGCATATTAATTGGATCGGAGACGTCAAGCATCTTTCATTAAAGAAAATGATCTGCATATTTGGAGACATAAAATAGTTATTTTGATGGGGTTTTTTTCCTAAGATCAGGGGGTGGGGGAGGTAGGTGATCGCTGTAGAATCGAGGTAGAGTGAAGGCAAAGCCGGCCGCCCCTCTGTCTAGTTAACCCTCTGCGGGCTGGAGTTGACGGGCCAAGGGGGAGCGGAAAGATAATTAGTACGTAAATAAATCAGGGCACGCGGGGACCCTGGGCTCAACTTGGCTGCCGTGCAGAGGGACCCTCACCAGAGTAATGGGTGAGGAGCCCTCCATCATAAATCTCCCCCTTGGGAGCTGGCAGCTGCCTTGCCCAGAGTCTTCCTGGGGCCGTGGGCTGTAAGCAGAGGGTGTGATCAGGTGCCCACCTTGCGTCCTGCCCAGCTCTCTGTGTGCCCCTTCACCTTATAGCCCCTTGGTGACCCCCTGCCCCTCCTTTCCCTGGAGCTCGCCGGTCGTGCCCACTTCCTCCATACTCTCTGACCTTGGGCTTCCTGTGTCCTTCTCATTCTTTGCCAGCCATCCTCCCTCTCCTCGCCTCAGATGGAAAGTTTTCTGGGGGCAGCAGAAGCAAAGCCTGGAGTCATTATCACAGGCTCTCGAAATAACCCAGAAAGCTGCAGGGCCCATATTAGGGCATGCATCCCATGGAAAGCTGAGGGAATGTGCCGTTTTCGATAGGCAAATGGGGCTGCCCGAGTCATCCCCGTGTCCCCCTCCTGCCTACGCGTGAGGTCCTTGGCAGCTGCGTTGGCCAGTTCTTCCTGCAGACAGCAGGGATCGCCTCGTCCAGACATCCCTGAGCCTCCCCAGGTGACATCCAACTTGCTCTTCCGTCTGTCTGCCATCACCAGTCCCAAAGCCACACCCCCTGGTACTGCGTCCTGGTTAGGAAGGATGACGATGACAATGATGACTGCCAGCACTTTGGGCCAATAGACAAGGGACAGACACTCTGCTAAGGGCTTTGTGCTTATTGTCTCCCGGAGTCCTTCAGCACAACCCTGGGAGGCCGGACTGTCACCGTGCACACTTTGTAGATAAGGAAACTCGAACCTCAGCTGGGCCAGGTAACATGCCCATCGGTGCAGACTGGCAGCCAGAACCGAGCCCTTCATGGCCAGGCTGTGGGGTCCCTGGACGGTGTAGCAGGGATGTGTGGCAGCCTGGCTCCTGGTCTGATCCCAGCTGACTGCGCTGTGGGCACAAAGATGCCCTGCCCTCTGGTGCAGTGGCTTAAGCCTGTCTTTCTGTACTGCTGGCCTCTTCGCCTCACTGACAAGACAAGATTCGCCTTCCCTCTGGGGACCAAAGTGGCCTTGGGTGACTTTCTGGGCCCTTTAGTCCCGGAGGTGGCCATTCCACGCAGTTTTGCATAGAATGTTGAAGGGCCTGGGCTTCTGTGCTCCCTCCCCACTCATTCTTCCCTCCTCGTGCCTGGCTTCTGGGCTCTGAGCCACCAGGTTTGGGCAGCACCTAAGGGTGGAGCTGGGCTGGGATTTAGCTCAGTTGGTAGAGCGCTGCACTGCAGTCTCTGAGGTCCCGAGTTCGATTCCCAGCACCACAAAAATGGGAGAAGGTCCTGGCAATCCACTCCCAAGGCAATCCTGAAACAGTCAGCCATTGAAAACCCTGAGGGTCGCTAGAGTCGGATACCGACTTGACGGCACCTAACAACAACAACAACAAGGGTGGAGCTGGGCTGGGATTTAGCTCAATTGGTAGAGCGCTGCGCTGCAGTCTCTGAGGTCCCGAGTTCGATTTCTAGCACCCCAAAAATGGGAGAAGGACCTGGCAATCCACTCCCAAGGCAATCCTGAAACAGTCGGCCATTGAAAACCCTTATGAGGGTTGCTACTCGGATACCAACTCGATGGCACCTAACAACAACAAGAAGGGTGGAGCTAAGCTGTGAACCGGCCCACCTGAGCCCCCACACCCCTCAGGTAGGCGTGCCCTGGGTGGACCTCGGTGTCCTGTGGAAACCTGTGGTTTGGTACTTCCTTCACAGAGCCCAGATTTCCAATGCTTGCTGTGTGCAGCCTTAGCCATCACCTTGAGCTTCAGGTCCTCTCTCTCCAGCCACCTCTTCCACTAGCCATGGCGCCTGGGCAGGATGCGGCTCCCGGGGCCAAAGGGAAGGCAGCTAAGTATAGTCGAAAGAATGGGGACTTTTAATGCAAACCAAGTCCATGTCAATTCTGGCCTTGCTATTCTTATGAGCTGCTAAAGCAAAGCACACCCCTCTGTGAGCCTCAGTTTCCTCCTTTATAGAAAAGGAGTCATGGTTCCTTTTGTGAGCAGAGTCTGCAGAAAAACCTGGCTCCTCTGTGCTCACTGCCCAATAGCCAGCCTGGGTAAAGTATGCTCCAGAGCGCCGGGCTCGGTGACGCACGCCTGTAATCCCAGCGGCTAGGGAGGCGGAGGCAGGAGGATCACAAGTTCGAGACCACTCGAGGCACTCTGCGAAACTTAGCGAGACCCTGTCTCAAAAAAGTCAAAAAATGGGCTGGGGGTACAGCTCAGTGTTCCAGCACTTGCAGAACATGCAAGTGCAAGGCCCTGGGTTCAACCGCCAGTACCGCAAAAAAAAAAAAAAAAAAAAAAAAAAGGTAGGCTCCAGAGAATGCCAGCCAAGGGGTGATGTGCTGGGGCTCTTACACCCCTCCCGCAGTTGGTGAGGACTCTAGAAAAGCCTTCTAGGCCAGGGGATGGTGGGGATTTTGTCCCCAAGCACCTGTCTGCTTTGCCCCACCTGGTTGCTTGCCCACCCTAAGATGCTCAGTGACTTCCAACCGCACGTGCTTGGGGCAGGGCAGCTTCAGAAGCAGGGACCTGGTGTCCCTCAAATTTGGGGATCTTGGAGAAGGGACCTGAGGTGCCCTCTGGGGGAGCAGGTGGACAGGCGGGGTGTTTTATGGAGTCTGGGGGAGTCCTGCAGCAGCTGTATCTGTTAAATGCCAAGAAGCCAAGTTGGTTTAATATGATTGTAGCTGCTGCTTTGATAAATCAAAATAATTAAAAATAATAAATTTGATTCCTCAACCAACAGGCTGTGTGTGGGCGCAGGGCCTGGGCTGCTGAGCTAGGGCTGGGAGGTGGGAGGGCGCTCTGAGACACAGCAAGGCCTGTCTTTGTGGAATCGTACATGGGGAAGTGGACAGGAGACTGGCCTAGAGGTCAGCTCTGTGAATTGAGCCAGGGAGGAGCATCGCTCACAGGCAGAACCTCAGCAAGGCTGGGCCGGAGCCCCCACTGGGCCTGCCCTTGGCTCCACGGAATGGAGCCAACCTCGGTTTCCTCATCTGCCACATGGGGTGATAGTCCTTTCTGCCTTGCAGGACTGTGTGAGGAGTCAGGGCTTTGCCGAGCATGTGGGGAGCGGTCTGGCCTGAAGGCACACTTGTTGTTGTTAGGTGCCATCGAGTCGGTATCTGACTCATAGTGACCCTCTGTCCAATAGGGGAAACACTATTGTCAGTGCTTCTCTGCTGTTCATAGGGTTTTCAATGGCAGATTGAGTTTTGGGAGGGGGTTGCCAAGTCCTTCTCCCAAGCCTACAGCACCTGGTGTTCCCAGGAGGTCTCCCATCCAGGTACTAACCAGGCCCGGCCCTGCTTAGCTTCCGAGATCTGATGGGATCGGATGCCACAGGGCTATGGCTGCGGTCGAAGGCACACTAGCCAGCACCGTATAGCCCCCGTCTGCTCCGCGTTGAGTGGGGTCCCCTCTCAGGCCTGCGCTGCCTCGTGGGCCTGCATCTTCCTGGGACTCTTCCTTCTGCTTGCAAACAGGATTGTTCTGTTTAGGAGGACATCCCCTGGTGCTGGCTGTTTCTATTGATAGCTGCCTTCTGGTTCCCGAGTAGGGGCAGGAAGCTGCGTGCCACACCCTGGGCCCAGTCCCTGGTTCAGTGGGCTGGCAGCTCCGACCTCCAAGGGTGGGAGCTGGAAAGGGTCTCTCGCCGCTCTCTTCTCCCCCACCCCCCACCCACGTCCTCAGGAGCAGCATTTGGTGTCTGAGCAGCTGGAAATCTGAACTCTGTGGGAAGGGGAGGGGGAGGGAGGGACAGGGTGTCTGTCTCTTTAAATGCACTTTGTGTCAGTGCGATAAGGAATTTGATGGCTTTATCAGAAATACCAAAGCTTTATTTAGCAGGGTGAGGTTCACACCACTCAGCTCGGCACAGTCTGCTGATAAATAGCGAAAAAGAAAAGGCAAAATCCCCAATAACTCACCGACAGCCCCCCCCCCCCGTGTGGCGAGGGAAGGAAGACAAGGCAGAGAGAGAGGCAGAGAGGGGAAGTTGGAAGTTTTGGGGTGGGGGAGCAGGAGACAGGGCAAGGCCCTTCTGTAACGCGCTGGCAGGCAGGCCTTCATCCATTCTCCACTGGGGGCTTTCACGGATCTCTCTGTTAGTAGGTAAATGATTTTAATTCCTCCAGAGAAAGGATTTGTTAAAAAGCCACGTGCTCCCCACCTTTATCTCCTACCCCTGGGCCTCCAGCACCCAGGGCCTCGCCTCTAGGGAATCTGAAGCCCCCCATGTCTGTCCTCAGCCACAGTCTGTCCTCAGGAGCCTGCTTGTTGTTGTTAGGTGCCATTGAGTCATGCCTGACTCATAGGGACCCTTATAGGGTTTTCAATGGCTGATTATTTTCGGGATTGCCTTGGGAGTGGGTTGCCACGTCCTTCTCCCGTTTTTGTGGTGCTGGGAATCGAACTCGGGACCTCAGAGACTCCAGAGCAGTGCTCTGCCAACTGAGCTAAATCCCAGCCCCCATCAGGGGCCTGCTGGTCAGGCTGTAAAGACCAGGCCAGCCTTGGGGCAGAGGAGAAGGTTGGCTGCATGTGGGAGAAACTATCGGGGAGCTGCTCATTGCAGTTTTGAGAAAAGGGACCCCCGCTGCATTGTGGCCGAGGAAGCTGGCGGGGGACAGGCTTGGCAAAGCCTGGCCAGGTGGGGCTCCGTGCTCAGGACAGGCCTTGGCGGGTCACAGGGGGAGGTGGAGAAGCCGTGGCACTGCCCTGCTTACCTGCGGCGTTTCAGGACTTTCTGGGCTCCCGGTTCATTGGACAGCTCTGGAGGAGCAGCCCCATCCAGACCAGCCTAGATTTCTCGTGCCTCCTGGAGGGTCAGCCAAACAGCAAACCGGTGTCCCCATCTGTCTCTTCTTTCTCCATCCTTCTCTGTGCACCCTTGTTTTCATTTTCCTGCCCCGACCTGGGGGACCCCATCTTACTGATCTGGCTCTGTGGTCAGCACAGGGCTCACGTAGCACAGTCCTGGGCATCATCTTGGCTGCCCACACTCTTCCACTTGCCCTCTGGCCCCATGAAGCTGTGTGTGTGTGTGTGTGTGTGTGTGTGTGTGTGTGTGTGTGTGTGTTTTACTGGGGAGGGAGGGGTTGAGGAGAGGCTGAACCCAGGACCTCACGCACACTTTGCAAGCACTCTGCCACTGAGCTGCACCCCAGTCCCTTTTTTATTTTATTTATTTATTTATTTATTTGCGGTACTGGGGGTTGAACCCAGGGCCTCCTGCCTACATGCTTTACAAGTGCTGGACCACTGAACTGTGCCCCCAGCCCTTTTTTTTTTTTTTTTTTTTACTTTTTGAGACAGGGTCTTGCTAAGTTATGCAGATTGCCTCTGGTCTCGAACTTGCAATCCACCTGCCTCTGCCTCCCAAGCCGCTGGGACCTCGCCTGGCTCCCTTTTTTAATTTTTTTTAAATTGAGACAGGGTCTCACTAAGACATGCAGCTGCCTCTGGCCTTGAACTCATGATCCTACTGCCTCTGCCTCCTGATTGGCTGGGATTATAGGCATAGGCCACCTTGCCTGGCCCCCTCGAAGCTTTTCATGGGAGCAAAGCAACTTTAAGCTGTGGTTCCCACACACCCCTCTGTGTGCCCCTCGAAGGTTTTGCCTCTTCCTGCCAGCTTATGCATGCTGCTTCCTTGGGACACGCAGGCCAGTCTTAGGGCTCTGGGCTCATATGAAGGGCATAGGCCGGGAAGTAAGAGAGGCGTAGTGGGTCGTGGAGAAGGAAGCATCACAGTCTCTTCCCTCTGTCTAGGGCACAGGGGCTCTTGTCCTGGCCCAGCTGGCCAGTGCTCAGGCTCCTTGCCCCTTCCAATGGCTCCATGGTCCAGCAGAGCCAAGGGCTTGGGCTGCTCTGTGGTCGTGGACAGCAGTCAATTCTTTTTTTTTTTTGCAGTACTAGGGGTTGAACCCAGGGCCTCGCACTTGCATGCTTTGCAAGTGCTGGACCACTGAGCTGTGCCCCCAGCCCTTTTTTTTTTTGTACTTTTTGAGACAGGGTCTCACTAAGTTACGCAGACTTCCTCTGGTCTCGAACTTGTGATCCTCCTGCCTCCACCTCCCAAGCCCCTGGGATTACAGGCGTGCGCCACCGCGCCGGGCCAACAGTCAATTCTTGATGAGCAGCAGAGTTGGTTGAAGAGACAAGGTCTCTGCCCACATAGGGTCTCTAAATGTGGCGAAGGGACCCGGGCTTTCCAAGGCCCACAAGCTGCTCCTCCAACAGGCTAGAGGCTTGCAAGGGAGAAGGCTACTTCAGAGACGGTAGTGGGAGCCGACGTTGAGGCTGGCTGTAGGCCAAGTGAGCCCGTTTTGAGAGCCACTCTGCACGGAGCACCCTGTCCCTGGAGCCAGAGGGGAGCTGAGCAAGCTCCCTCCAGCAAGTGGACCACAGGGAGCCTGCACAAGGCAGGGCCAGCAGGCCTGGGGCCAGGCAGGTCCTGTCGCAGGGATTCCTGGGCTTTGGGTAGTGGAGCAACAGGATTAGCCTAGCCGCTTGGGGAGGGGAAGCACTGGGCGGAGAAACAGGGGAGCGGGTTAGGGAGGACCTACGGCTGGCCAGGGCAGGGCACAGGCTGGAGGAAGCTGCAGAAAGGCCGAGGCCCGGAGACAGACAGGAAGAATAAATGGAAGTGACAGGGTCAGGCCAGACCTTTGTCCTGCAGCCTGATTAGAGAGTCTGCCCTGGATTTCTGAAACTTTGGGATGTTGTCCGACAAACTGGAGCTTAATTCTGTCAGCGCGCCGGGGAGATGAGAATTGACATCCTGGGAGCACATTCCCAGCTGGGCACAAATCCAGCCCCCGCTGGGAAAAACCTGTGAGAGCATGGGCGGCGGGGGTGCCCGGCAGCACGGTGGCCACTCCGGCCCTGGGGGTGGAAGCCAGGAGCTGCTGGAAGGCAGGGCTGTGGTCTGGGAAGCCGGGGTGCGTGGAAAGAAAGGAGGCTCCGCAGAGCCACCCCCGAGCCGAGACCTTTTCCTAGCGGCACTGTCTGGAGTGGGCTGGGATTTAGCTCAGTTGGTAGAGCGCTGTGCTGCAGTCTCTGAGGTCCCGAGTTCAGTTCCCAGCACCGCAAAAATGGGAGAAGGACCTGGCAACCCACTCCCAAGGCAATCCCGAAACAGCCATTGAAAACCCTATGAGGGTCTCAATGAGTCGGATACCGACTCGATAGCACCTAGCAACAACAACAATTGTCTGGAACAGAGAGCTGAAGTTGGCTCAATCTCCATTTTCACATCTGAAAAATGGGACCAGCCTCCCTTCAAGACTCCCCCCCCCAAGCGTTCCTGTCCTTTGGAGTTGGGGGCATAACCCTGGGAAGGCAAGGAGCACAGGTCAGATTCTTCTCCATGCTCAGCTGCAGCAGAGCCGGGGCCTGCTGGGAGACAGTGCGGGTTCTCTGGCTGGGTTCCTTGGCGCAAGGCAGCAGGCAGTGCCCACTAACCGGGCACCCTGGCTGGAGCATGTGGAAGGCCCCTGCCCCTGCACCGAGTGGGTCCCTTCAGCCCCCAGAGGTGGGCTCCTCCCATCCTCAGAGATCCCACACTAAGCCAGCCGAGGGCAACAGATGTGGGCCACCTCCAGGGCCTCCGAGAGATGGGGCTGGAGGACAAGATGAAAGGCCGGGCCACCCCTAACCCCGAACCAGGCTGTTTCCGGAAGACCTGGGTGCCCCTCCCCACTTCCCTCCGACTCCTAATGACTTCTAAATATTGGTAAATATTTTGGCTAATGCAGGCTCTCTTGGCGGAGAGCAAAGCTGTCTGCAGTTCAGGACCTACGAATTATTTATTAAAGATCTGAGATGTGGCGCAATTATGTGGAAAGAACCAAAAAAAATTAAATAAATAAGTAACAAAATAAATAAATAACAGCCCCACTGGCCTCTCGAAGGCTTGGGGAGCCGTACACATGATTGTCGACTTGATGAAATCCCCCCGGATGTAATGAGCTGATTTTCTGCTGTTAATATTGCATCTGCTGATGAAGGATTCGTTAGGATAATGGAACGAAGCTAAAATATAAATGACTCCCTGTCAAGAAGCAGCTTTTGTTTGTTGATCTCCTGACAGTTCCCGGGCCAAGGCAGGGGTTTCTGTGTGCACACACATCCGGGAGCAGGCAGGAGGGCGGGGGGAAGAGCTTAGGAGACCCCAGCGCCTGGCTCCCCAGAACCCTAGGCTTTCCCTTCAGGCTGGACCGCCCGACCTTGGGAAACCCTAGAGCCCTGCGGGGCAGGGAAGGCATTGACTCATAGCCATCTCACCGGAGGGGAGGTGGTTGTGTAGAGATGCCACGCGGCAGCGGAAGTTGTCTAGGGAGCTGGGCAGAGGGATGCAGAGGCGGGGCTGGGTGGATCGGGATCCACACAGGAAGAAAAGCTGTCTGTGTGTGCAGAGGACTGATAGCACGTGGGACCCAGAGCCACAGGCACTTGAGTGGGGCATCCTAAGGGGAGACCCATCAAGGGGGCCATCTGGCCTTTCCATACTGTATGTTCCCTCCACTGTCATAGTGCTGAGGCTTAGGGATCCCTCAGGGAGTCGTTCACATCCTTGTCGCCGGATAGGAGAGAGGACCTGTTTGAAATCCCCAAGTTCACTTTGCCACCCTTGGCCAGGTTTATCTAACGCCCCTGCTGAGCTGCCACGTGGGACACCGTTTTTCCCTTTCCATCTGCTTTTTTTTTTTTTCCCAGTACCTGGGGGTTGAATCCAGGGACTCACGCATACTTTGCGAGTGTTCCACCACTGGGTTACACCCCAGCCAATTATCTTTATTTTTCATTTTCACCCAGGGTCTTGCGAAATTGCACAGCCTACCTCTGGCCTCGAACTCACGATCCTCCTGCCTCTGCCTTCTGCCTCCGCCTTTTTCCAGCTGTATAATTTTATTTTACTATGGTAAAATGCACATACCATAAAATTGACCAGTGTGACCATTTAAAAGTGATCAAGTCGTAGCAGAGTCCGTTGTACAACAGAGTTTACTTACAGAATTGTACGACCATCTCCAATGTCTAGTTCCAGAACGTTTTTTTATCACCCATACAGAAACTCTGCACTCATCTGCAGTCACTTCTCACTCTCCCCTTCTCTCAGCCCTGGACAACCACTAATCTGCTCTCTGCCTCCATAGATGGACCTGTTCATGTAACTGGAATCATACAATTTGTGGCATGCTGTGTCTGGCTTCTTTCACTCAGCATGTTTTCTAAGTACATGCATGTTGTAGCATGTGTTAGAACATCACTCCTTTTTATAGCTGAATAATATTCCATAGTATGGATATACCACATGTTCTTTATCCATTCAGCAGTTGGTGGACACTTGGGCTGTGCCCACCTTTGACTGTCCTGAATAGTGCTGCTATGAACATTCATGTAGAAGTTTTTATTTAAGTCCCGGTTTCCCATCTTTAGGGTCTAGACCTAGGACTAGAATTGTTGGGTCTCTCCAAGATTCTTAGAGACAGGGACCCTGGAAGCTCACAGCAAGTACTTACGATACCAGATACCATGAGAAGCGCTATTTCAGTGGGACATCAGAACAGCTGGTGGTAGGTGGCAGAGGCATGATTCAAACCCGACTCTTGCCACCTCTGCTCTTGTCTCTGTCTTCTTTCATTTTCCTCACGCCTGGCTGTGTCATCCACATAGTATGTGCTCAATGAACCCCTGGCGATCGCTGTGGAGCAGGGCTGGAGGGAGTTAGAGTGGATTTACGGAAGGGCTGGAGCAGGTGTCATCTTTCTGGCATGCGGTGGATATGTCAGCCTGGGGGGTCACAGTGTCACCCACATGGAGTCTTTTTTTTTCTCCCTTTATCAGTAAGTGATGGTGGGGTACAGAGTAACACAGCATTGGCTTTTTCCATCACGCATCCTTTACATCACTTCTGGCAACACTTTCATCGACCCACAAGGTTTATGGAGCCTTATGGGTAATATGTTATTGTTGTTGTTGTTGTTAGGTGCCATGGAGTCGGTATCTGACTCATAGCGACCCTCGTAGGGTTTTCAATGGCTGACTGTTTCGGGATTGCCTTGGGAGTGGATTGCCAGGTCCTTCTCCCATTTTTTTGTGGTGCTGGGAATTGAACTCGGGACCTCAGAGACTGCAGCGCAGCGCTCTACCAACTGAGCTAAATCCTAGCCCGTAATATGTAGGTAGTAAAACCCAAATGCATATTTGGGTTATATTCCCCTATTTTTCCAATATACTCATGAAGTTGCGCTGTTCACATCGAGATCGACCTCTCCCCTTTCATCCCTCCACATTGACCCCCCTCCCCAACCCACCTTCCCCAATCTTTGCTTTGCTCTGCTAGTTCCCTCGCTTCTTCTTTCTATTCTTCATATTGTCCCTCCTTTGCTAAGTCTAATTGTGCGTTTTTATATGTCAGTTTACCACATGCAGTCTTCAGTGGGCAAAGACTGGTCCCTTTAAGCCCCTCCTAGCACATGGAGAAATCTTACTGACTTCTTGGCAGCCACCACTTCTCACCTTGACTTTCAAGGCCCTTATAGAAAAGGGGAGCTCACCAGGCCACCAACCTGGACCCTTCTTCCTAGGGATGGATGGATCTTCCCAGGAAGATCTAAGGTCCCTCTGTGCTGGTTGGGTAGGGCCACTGGAAAGTGGTGGCGTTTCTTCCCCTAGAAGGGGTCCTGGGGGGACAGGGAGGTGGCTCTTCTCCCTGATCCCTGAGAGAGCAAGGCAGGGGCCCCCTTACCACTGAAGTCCCTGGCCAGACATGGGAGCCACTTGGGGAAACATCCACATAAGACCTGCAGGCCTGAGTGGAGAAGGCCAGGGACAGGGTGAGAGAGAGGGCCCAGAGCAGGTGCTGGCCAGCAAAGCTTTCCTGGCTGCAGGACACAGGGGCCACGCTGGGTGTCCCCCTGCTTTTCTATTTTATTACTGTCATTAAAAATGTTTCTTGAGCCAGGGCTTGAAAGGACAAGGTAGAAAACCTCTTACCGACTCGGGCACGGTGGCGCATGCCTGTGATCCCAGCGGCTCGGGAGGCGGAGGCAGGAGGATCACAAGTTCAAGACCAGAGGCAGTCTGCGTAACTTAGTGAGACCCTGTCTCAAAAAGTTAACAAAAAATGGGCTGGGGGTGCAGCTCAGTGGTACAGGACTTACAAAGCATGCAAGTGCAAGGCCCTGGGTTCAATCCCCAGTACCGCAAGAAAACCTCTTACCTGCCCCAAACTACTCGGCCCCCTCCCTCTTGACCCTGTACAAATTTTTCAGGATTCTGACCAAATCCCCATCAAGATCCTGTCTGGGAAAACCACAGAGCCAGCGCAGAGGTGTGCTCCGACCCTTGGTGCTGGACCGCCAGGCCGCCTGCCCCACCCGGCCCTCTCGAGGTCTCGGGCTCCCTTCCTTCCACCGGCACAGGCAGCCTGCTCTGGCCACAGCCTCCTTCCAGACCCGGCACCTGCTGGACTGTGCAGAGCCCGCGGCCCCCTCATTGTCCTGCTAAGCACTGTGTAAAAGTGCCAGGCTTCCTTTGACCTTTCCGTTTTGCCTGGTTATGCCGTGGATGTCCCACTGACACGCATCCCCTGGCGGCTCCGCAGAGCGGGGGACGGATTGGCCCCTGCCTGCGGCCTTTCTCTCCCTGGCCCTCCTCCCTCCCGTGCAGCACTTTCTATTCTTTCTTTCTTTCTCTCCCTCCCTCTCTCCCCCCGCCCCCACTTCACTCTTTTAACATGGTTTTCCTAAAAAGTTTTTTAATCAATCAAATTTGAGGCAGAAAATAGGTTTTGTCACGCCTGGTCCCGGGATAGTGTGACTCTCACTCAGGCTCCTGACAGGCCCTCAATGCAGGAAGGAGGGCAAACAGAATGTTTCTCCGGGAAAGCGCCCGTCTCCATGACGCTGCCCCTTGTTGTCTGTGCTGCCCCCCTCCTCAAGCTGCCGGGCTGAGGCAGCCCCAGCCCCTGTGAAAGGCCTGGCTGGGGACAGGGTATGTGAGGATGGGGAGGTGGGTTGCGGCAGGGGGAAGGCCATGCGCCCGGGGGAGCCGGGCGGCCAACAGCTGCCCTGAGCCTCCATGGCCTGGGAAGGCCGGGCAGCCCGTAGGAGTTGCTGGCTGCCCGTCCTGTGTAATCAGGGGACCCTCGTGCACACGGGCTGGGCACCGTGGGGGAGAGGCCCCGAAGCCAGTTCTTGGATGCGCACTGGCTCCAGCCAGGGGGAACTCTGCGTGGTGAGGATTATTCCGGCCATGGTACCCTGCTCCCTGTGCCTCTTCACCCTGCTCTTTTCTCCTGGCCTTTCCCTCCACCCCCTTGCCCACGGTGGACTCTGTCCACCATGCTTGGCTTCCTTCCTGCTTCCGTGCCCCCAACTCCAGCCCCTCTGTTCCCTCCCAGCCCCCAAGGCCCCTGTCCCCCAACTCAGAGCTCCCTGCAGGCCCTTGGGAGGGGTGTCTTCCCTCTCTAGCCCACGTCCCTCTTCCTTCTTCCCATCCCATCTTTTATCCTCTCCTCTCCTCTCCTCTCCTCTTCCCGCTCTCTTTTATAATTAATGATTAGTTTTAATTGGTTTGCTTAGGCAGCCTGACAGCAAATTAACAGAAGCCAGCCCAGGGCTGCCGGGCTCGAGTGGGGACCACCGCGCCCGAAGCCTGGCCGGGGAAGGACGGGCAAGCCTGACCTGCAGACGTACGCCCTGGCCAGGGGGATGGGGGTGCTCCACAGGTCGGCCTCACCTGGCGAGGGGCAGCAGGCAGCAGGAAGAAGGCACTAAGGGCTTCATACCCAGCGCGGCCCACCTTCGCGCCCCCTCCCCTCCCCTGTGCACTCTTGTTGTAGTCGGGGTCAGGTAGAAGGTGGGCAGGGCTGCTGCGTTTAGTCTGGGGCAGGGTTTGCTTTTGATGCCACCGTCCTCTCCTGTGCCATGGCTGACGGGGTCAGCACTTGACACTTCTGGGGCCAAGATGCTGCTCATTCACATGAGCGGGAGGGAAGAGGCCACAAGGTTGTTTTCCCTGTGAGCTCGGCTGCCTGCCAGCAATCAGCCTCTGCAGCCTGCAAGTGCCAGGCCCAGTCTCTGCTTCTAATTTCCAGGCCTCTCTGCCCAGAGCCCCCAAGCTTTCTGTCCTCAGTTGTCTGGTCAGAGAAGTTGTGGTTAAGAACACTGGATGGATGGATGGATGGGTGGGTGGGCAGGTGAGTGGATGGAGGATGGATGGATGGATGGACAGTTGGCAGAGTAGGTACACTGTCCTCTATTGGGCACTTTCTGCCATGACCCCTGAGCACATTCCTTTTCTTTCTTAGGGGTCCTATGATCTGCAAGTTGCTGTCTAAGCTGCTTCTTCTTCTTCTTTTTTTTTTTTTCAGTACTGGGGGTTGAACCCAGGGCCTTGCGCTTGCATGCTCTGCAAGTGCTGGACCACTGAGCTGCACCCTCAGCCCTTTTTTTTTTTTTTTTTTTTTTTTGCTTTTTGAGACAGAGTCTTGCTAAGTTATGCAGACTGCCTCTGGTCTCGAACTTGCGATCCTCCTGTCTCCGTCTCCCGAGCCACTGGGATTACAGGCGTGCACCACTGCGCCTGGCCCTCTCTTAGCTTCTAGTCACATTTCGACTTCATGAAGTAGAATTGCAAAGGATTTGGGTTCAGGCTCCCTGAGGGCAAGGGCCCCCAATCCCTGGGTCTTCTCAGCCGCTGTCCCTCACCCCGGCCTCACAGAATCCTTCCTTGTGCTCACTTCCACAGCACATCTACTAAAATCGGAACAACAGAAGGTTAGCGTGGCCCCTGCGCAAGGGTGACACGCAAATTTGTGAAATGTTCCGTATTTAAAAAAATAGAAGTGTCCCTTCTCACTCTCTGCCATTCCCCGGGTGTGCTGACAGTTCGCTCACACAGACTAGAACCAGGCATTAGGCACCGGGAAGGGCACAGAGAGAAGGTTCCCGGATGAGAAGAGAAGAGATGGACCACTGGGGACTTCTGAGGCCCCAGTGGGGGCCTAGAATCCAATCAGTGTCCCACATCCCACCAAGAGACAGCGGGCCTGTTGCTGTGAGCCAGGCTCCCTGCCCTGGACAGGCGAGGGACAGGACCCCAGGGCGCATCCTAGCGCTGGTCTGTGCGCATCTCTGCCCCTCCCCCGCCCTCCTCCAGCCCCTACCAACTCCTAGAAAGTTTCCTTCCGATTGTTCTGTGTGATCAGATCTGCAAGTTGCTCTCTAAGCTTCTTGTCACATTTTGACTTAATGAAGTGCAACTGTTGAGGGATTTGGGTTCAGCGCTCCGGTCTCCCGCGCTCCCTTGTTGTCAGAAAACAGGGGCGGTTGGGGACGGCAACACCGCGCTGCAAGTCGTTATCATTCCGGTCAGTCTGTTTAACACAAAATTAAACAAAGAACTAATTAGTGCCTCATGAATTAATAAATGCACAGTTGCCGGGGAGGATGGGAGGGGAGAGAAAGGTGCTGGAAGGGAGATACTGGAGTTGTGGGGTTGGGGGGCTTTGGGGGTTCAAGAGAGGCTGGCCAGGGTGCCTCGACAGATCCCAGGCAGGAGTGCTTGCAATGGACGGGACACTGATGATCCCCTGGCAGGACCCAGGGCTGACTGGCCAGACGTGCGCTCTGCCAGTCCAGCCTGCCCAGCACTTCTCAGCGGAGGCTCGGGGGTCTGCATGACTCGCCCATGGCCTAGCCCGCTGTCCCTCCTCTTGGTCCAGCCTGCCTCTCTCTCCAGTTCCATCCCTTTTCTGCTCTCCTGGCCTCTGCCCACCTCTTCCACCTCTGCCTGGCTCCCCGTTTCTCTCTCTACTGCCCCCATTGCCATTGTCCAGCCAGGGGCCCACCAACCCAGCTCTGGCCATCTGGATCAGAGTGAAGGGTGCCCTAGGCCCATGGGGCAGCCCTCCCCAAGCACCTGATGCCCTCTCAGGGCCCATATCTGGCAGCGTGGGCTCTGCCTCGGTGGGCACCCTCTGCCGCACAGCCCAGTAACAGGCAGCAAACGCTGGCAGAGAACAGAGGCCTCCTTAAGAGGGCATGTCAAGTACAATTAGCATTATCTGTCTAAACGTGTCCTGGGAACGGGCGAGCGGGCGGTGGGACTGGGTGGCATTCTGGGAGCCCTGCACAAGGTCACCTCGTCTCCCACAATCCCCCCAATCTGATTTGGGGATTACATGGCCTAAGGAAATTGCTGTTATTCCTCTTGCATCATTGATAAGCCACAAATGAGGGAGAGGGAAGAAAAAAGGAAATAAACAGCAAATGGTGGCTGGGGGGCGGGGAGCGGATGCTGAGGCTGGGGCGCAGGGCCTGGCCCAGGCAAGGGTAGGTGGGGCCAGGTGGGCAGGCAGAGGCTCCTCAGGGCTTCGCTCCACACGTGGAGTCTGTCCCTGTGGAGCCTGGCTCCCCACACTCCTGCTGTGGGCCAGAGCCCCGACCCTGCAAGCTGGGCCAAGTTGCCTGTTGGTTGAAGACCTTCCAGTTGTGGGTCCCCAGTGGCTGTCGCCCTGACGCGTTGACAGACCACAGGGTGGATGGTTGCTGTCCACAGCCTGTTCCTGTGCGGCTGAGGCTTGTTAGTGCCTGGTCCTGGTCCCCCCTCCCCCCTCGGATACCCCTTGTGATGGGGGATCAACTTGGCATCTATTATTTTTACTTCAGGGGCCAGGAGAAAAGAGGAAAGGGGTGATTGATGCTGCATTCTGTCGTTGCCCTCAGGCATCCCTGCTCAGCCACGGTGGCTCCGTGGGAGCCTGGAGGCCCATCACCAGCACCCCCACCCCCAAACTCCTGTCTCTGCCTCCACAGAGGAGCATGCAAAGTGGGGTGTGACTTTTCAGGGTTTGGCAGTATTCTGAGAACTGTATTTCCCTGGCATCCAGCCCCCACTGCTTTCGAATTTTCAAACTTTGGTGGGCTCGTACTTAAATGGGCCAAAGTCAAAGCCCACTGAGCATGTCTGCACTGCTGGCCCCAGGCCATCAGCCCCTCTGCCCATGGGTGGCAGGGAGCCCAGGGCACACACAGCAGGAGGGCGTGCTTTGGAGGTCATGGCCTATCTCCTGGAAAGGCTAACGAGCTCCTCTCTCCCCACAGGATGAAGTGACCACCCAACTGCATTCAAGGCACCTGTAGGACCTGCTAGAAGGTAAGGCCTGGCCCCTGTGTCCTCTCCCCCACGGGTGAACACTGGCCTGACGCAGGCCTGACACCTGCGCTGGGTGCGGTCCTGCCGAGCACGGGAGGGACAGGAAGGTAGAGCTGGAAGAGGAGCCAGGCTGCCCACGGGAATCTGGCAGGGAATAGTGGAGTCCAGAGCAGCTGCCCTGCTGGGCTGTCAGGCTGGAGATGGGCTGGGGATGGGTGCGCTGCAGGCTCCAGCAGCTTGGGGCAGGGGGACACTGAGGGGCTCTGGCAGGAGTGCTTGCGATAGACGGGACACTGATGATCCCCTGGCAGGACCCAGGGCTCACTGGCCAGACATGCGCTCTGCCAGCCCAGCCTGCCCAGCACCTCTCAGCGGAGGCTCGGGGTTCTGCATGACCCACCCCATGGCATAGCCGGCTGACCCTCCTCTTGGTCCAGCCTCTGCCGTGTCCTGCTCTGCCCACCCCCATCTGTCGGCTGTGGCGGTTGCCACAGGCTTGCTGTAGAAGCTCAGCTTCCAGCCCTGCCTGGAGCACCCAGGGGGCTGGGAGTCCTGGAGCCCCGCTCTGCCTTCTCCCCGAGGTGTGCCGCCACTGCCTGACCGGCCTCCTGCTTCTCCCTTTACCAGCTGGTGGGGAGGAGGCCCAGGCCCAGGGAGAGCCGGCCACCACGTCCTGTCTTACCAGAGGCCGCGGCACACAGGGCTGCCCCGGCCTTCGCAGGCTGTCACAGTCCCCTGGTGGCTCGAGGAACGGAGGGGCCACGGGGCCTTGGCCCCAGGCAGTGCGGTGTCAGAGGTGACCGGTGGAACGCCAGTGTTATGTAAATAGCAGGGCCTGCCTGGCGGGCGAGCTGGCTGGCTGCAGCCATCCATCATCCACACTCGCGGGGCGGGGGACAGACACGGCGCGGTGCGCTTGGCTCCAAACCTGTTTGTTTTCCTTTTGTCTCTCGCGTTTCGGGGGCCCGGCTGCGACTGGCTCAGGGTTTTGTCCTGCTGGCCCCCTCCCCCTAGGGAGGACGGGAAGGGAGGAGAGTCCCCCCGGCTCCCACTGCGGCATCCCTTTCGGACTTCAAAGGCTCCCCCAGCATTGTCTGCGCCGGCGGGCAGTGGCCCTGAAAACGTGATCAGAGGCGGCCCGGTGTAGGGCAGGCCCGGCCCGCGCCCTGCGCTCTCGCTGGGGCCCGTGGATTCCTCCCTTTGCCGCCACTACCACCCTGGTTACAGCGCCGCTCCCGGGTCCTCTCTGGCCTTTCTCTCCCCACGCCCCTTCACGCTCCCTTCTGGCCGCTCCTTCCTGCTCCCTAGCCTCAGCCTCACTCCTCTCTCAGGGCATTGAGGATCGAGAATTGAAAGAGCTGCAGGCTCCACCCCTTCCTACCATCCCTGAGAATCTCCAGCGCTGGGAAGGGCTTCCCAGGATTCTGGGGGCTGGAAATTGGCTTCCCATGCCAGGGCTTGTTCTCTGCCTTCTTTTTCTCCAGTCTCTGTATGGCAGGACAGCCATGCTTCCTCTGGAGACTTCTTCCTCGGAAGGTCCAGGCTGGACACCTTTCGTCCTCAGGCGGCAGGATGGAACAGGCATCCAAGTTCTAAAAGTCAGCCCCAGGTGTGTCCATTTTCTGGAGCAGACCTTAGCTAACAGTGGTTCCTGGGTCATATTTGGCCCTCAGCCTGTTTTTGTAAATAAAGTTTTATTGGAAACAGCCATGCCCATTTGTTTCCTATTGTCTAGGGCTGCTTTCACTCTACAATGACAGAATTGAGTGGCCCACAAAGCATAAAATATTTACGATCTGGCCCTTTACAGAAAAAGTTTGCTAGCCCCAGTCCTGGAAGTTCTCGTTCCCTATGCTTGGGTGTGCGCCAACCTCCCCCACCCGCCCTCATCTCTTGTAAAATACATGTAAGGTGAAATTTGCTGTTGTAATCATGCTTAAGTGTATAATTCCCTGGCATTAAATACATGCATGGTGTTCTGTGGCCACCATCCTGTGCCTGTCCACACTGATTGCTCTGAGGGCCCCGGCGGTTGCCTGAGAGCCCTGTGCTAGGGGTTGCAGGCTGCTCGCAGTCCTGGTCCCTCCTCTCCTAGGGCCTCATCGGTTGCTCAGTCCCTCCTACCTGGAAGTCCCAGTTTACCAGCCTGGCTCCCTCAGAGCTCTTGCTCCGGCATCTAGGGAAGCCTGTGCCTCCCTCCTGTGCCCCTTACCAAACTCTTAAACTTCAGATCTGCAGTTTCCTCTTCTGCAAGGTGAGAAGATCTACTGCACAGGGTGGTTGGGACAAGTGAGTGAGTCAGTGGCTACAGGTGGTCAGACCCAGACCCATCAAGTAAGAAGAGTGCAGGGACCCTTCACCCTCCCAGAGTCTGGGTCTCTATCAGAGGCCTAGGAGGCAGCAACCAACCCCTGCCCCAGGCCCAGGGACCTCTGAGGCTATAGAGAAGGCAAGGCCCGAGATTCCAGGGGACCTGTGAAAAAAGATCATCCCCTGGGGAGTGCACCAGGCAGTCCTGGACCTCCCACTTCTGCTGCTGGGCTGGAAAGCGCCCACCCTCTCTAAGCACCAGCTTCTCCCTGGGGAAAGCAGGGGTCCTGGCCACCATGTTCTGGCCCACAGGCCGTGGCTAGGAGGGTCCGGGATGCTGGGCAGCAAACCGAGGGTGGCTGTGCTGGAGCTGCTGGGAGAGGAGTCCAGGGCCACCCTTGGGCCTGTGGGGGTGGGGATGTGATCCAGACTGCAAGTCTGGCTGAGTGAGGTCACTCGGCAGGCACTTGGCTCTGCCGGGGGGGCCAAGGCTGCTCTAGTGTACTGCCGTGGCCATGGGCTACCCTGGGAACCAGGACCCAAGCCGGAGAGGAGGCTGGCAGGGAGGGACGAAGAGAAGGGAGCTTTGTGTGGCCCCAGGTCCCCGATGCGAGCTGTACTCCCCAGGCGGCTGGCCGCCCTGTCCTGCTGGCTCTCCCTGGCCTCTGCACAGATGCCTGGCCTGCACCTCTCTCTTCCCCTCCAGGCCTTCTCTGTGCACCCCGAGAGCTCCTCTCCCTCCTCACCTTCCCACCACCCCCCGCGACTCATGGCTTGCTCTCTCTCCCTCTGCCTCGCGCTCTCTCTCCTTTTCATCTACTCGGAAGGCTTTACTTTCCTTCCTTGTCACCCTAATTGATTGCATTAACCTTTCAGCGTATTGGATTTCCCCGGCATCGTGCAGAGAGCCTGTGCAATATGCTTATAATCTCAGCCATAATGGACAGCTTGTAGTCAACAAGCCCCTTCTCCCATCGGCCCTGTTGACATCTCTCTTGCCCAGGCCACCCTGGCCACTTCCCTGGCTGGCAGGGGTGGGGCAGCGGGATGAGGCCCGGACAAAGTGGAAGCACACTTGGACCCGCCAATGCGTTTCCCTGCCGCTTCTCTCCCCGCCCGCCCTGCATCTCCTTGTCCAAGCTCCTTGGCCCAGGTCTTTGCCAGGCCTCTGGTCTTTGTGAATCCTCTTGGCTTAGCTCTCAGCTCCTGGGGCTCTCTGCCTAATGAGTGGCTGGTGGGGCCAGCTTGGATGTTTTTCTTTTTTTTTTTTTGCGGTACTGGGGGTTGAACCCAGGGTCTCGCGCCTGCATGCTCTGCAAGTGCTGGACCACTGACCTGCGTCCCCAGCCCATTTTTTTACTTTTTTGAGACAGAGTCTCGCTAAGTTACGCAGACTGCATCTGGTCTCGAACTTGCGAGCCTCTGGGATGACAGGCGTGCGCCACCGCGCCTGGCCAGCTTGGGTTTTATGAATGAGAGTCCCCTGTTTCGAGCAGATGGCTCTCAGGGCAAACTGTCCTTCCTTCACTTGCCCAGAGGCTTTGGGAAGAACCGTGGGGGCTGCTGTTAGAGGGAGAGGGTGGCTAAGAGGAGCGATGCCTGGCCTGGCCTGGCCTCTGGGTGGATGGAAGGCCCCTGTGGACCTTCTGGAAGCCAGGCCCCTCCTTGAAAGGGTGTGGGAGCCCAGGGGAGACAGCCAGCCTGTCCCAGTGGGCTGGGATGCAGCTACCCGATACCCAGTGCTGGCCCTGTGTCCCGCACTGGCCTCAGGCTGGTGTGATTTGGGAGGTTAGGGGGAGCTATCTCAGGGTCTCCGTTTCCCATCCGATGTTTGGCAGTAGCTTTGAGCAGACCCACCTGCCTTCACGGGAGGAGGAGAAGCAATGCAGGTAGCGCAGCAGGAAGCCTCCTGGCCCCGCAGGAGACGGGCTCAGGAGGTGGGGGAGATGAGCTGGTAGAACAGGGCTCCCGCAGGTCGGTTCCTGGATGGCCAGTAGGTGCCTGCTGCCTGGTCCTGGGAACTCAGCCCCGGGGCCGGAGTCCCAGCCCCTGTGGGTCCTGCCTGGGCTCTGAGCCCAGCAGCCTCACGGGCCCGGGCGTCACTCCCCGACAGGAGAGATGTCAGGCTGAATACATTAGTGTCAGGCTGGAGGAGCAGGCCGGAAGCGCCCATTAGCGCTGGTGGTACTTCCTCTCTCCGGCACGGTTCTCTCCCCGGCCCTTCGCCCGTCATCTTCCACTGCTGACCACCCCCACTCCGCGCCATCACTCCATCACTCCAAAGGGCAGGCTTTGGCAAGAGAGGGCTGGACCTCGGTCCTTCCTGTCCTCTCCCAAGGATTCTGGGGGTGGGCAGAGGGCACCACGGGGAGAAGCGAAGCGGCGAGTGGAAGTTTGTGATTGTCAGTGTCAGGAGAAGCTAAATAACCCTGTAACTAGTATGAAGGTGAATTCACGGTCTGCTGCACACGGAGAATATGAGTGTCTGCGAGACGGCCAAGTGTGCAGCCCGGGAGTCCGCCGGTGCGGTGGGCAGCGCCTCTCCAGGGACTGCGGGGTGCAGGGGGAGGGCAGCACAGTCTCCCGCCCCTGCCAGGGAGCAGCTGCCCAGGAGTCCCCACCAGGCACCCGGGGAGCCGCTCAGTGGCTTGACAACCGGCTGGCCCCAGTGCCAAGGACCCAGGGAGACGTTTGTCAGCGCCGGCCGCATCTGCTCGCAGACACCAGCCCAGACCCCACGTTAACTGTGAATCCTTGCTGAGCCTGCTCCTGGTCCGGGCTGCACACGGTCCTACCCCTTGCTGAGCCTGGTCCTGGGCCCAAGCCCTCCATGCTGTTATTATGCCTCCTTTTCTCCACACTTCTTAATAACCACCTTATTGAAATATAATTCACATACCCTAAAATTCACCCTTTCAAAAATGTACAATCCCATGGTTTTTAGTGTATTCACAAGCTCTTGCAACCATCACCCCTCTCTAGTGTTAGAACATTTCTGCCCCCCCGGAAAGAAATCCCTTAGCAGTCACTCTCCACCTCCCATCAAGACCTAGACAACCACTAATTATAATTCCCTCTAAATACGGAGGACATGGAGGCTCAGAGAGGGCCAGCAACTTGGCCAAGGTTGCACAGCCAGTGGGTGACAGAGCAGGGGTTTGGACCCAGGTAGAGAGACTCCAGAGCCAGTGCTCTGTGAAGGACCATTGGGAGTCCCGTCTGTCCACCCCCGCCCCCACCCTGCCTCCTGTTTCTGACAGTTTGGGCCCAGGCGTGTACATGCATCATCCAGACACGTAGGCCCAGGCAGCAACACGCATCTCTCTTCTCCCCAGCTACACTCGTGACTCCGTGCAGAAAAGCCTCACACACACCCCCGCCCAAGGACAGCCAACCTTCCCTCTCCTTGAGCCTCCCCCTGCTTCTCTTCCCCAGCCACTCGCTTGGAAGGGAAGGCTGGCACAGAAACCAGCAGCAACAGGGCCGCCCAAGTGGCCACTGGGTCCTCCGTGGTTTAAGAGTTTCAAAATGAGAACCCCGTGTGTCTGCTGGTACTTGTAACTGAAAGAAAAAACCAACACAACATTCCAGAACAGGTCCCTGCCCTGGTCAGGCTGTGCTCAAAGGGCAAGCCCCCTGTTCCCTAGTCATGCTCTCTGGCCTCTCTTCGTCTCCAGCGCGAACCTTTGCTTCTGTTCTGCTGTGTCTCACCCTTTTTCTTCCCACCTGTCTCTCTCTTCTCTCACACCCCACATTCCCACTCCAGTAGTGAAAAAAAAAAAATCTAAAAACAGCTTTAGGGGCCATACCCTTACATTTGCAAAATTTGGGAATTAATGTGAAACTGTCACTGCTTCTGATAAGAGATAAACACACAGGCCAGAGACATAGGGAAAAGTAGACTGGAGAAAGAATGAGTCTGTTGGATTCTGTTTGGGGTTTTTTTCCTCCTTCTTCTCTTTCCCTCCAAAGCGGAGGATCCGGCCCGGCCAGTTTGGATATTTATTAAGAAAAAGCCAAAGATAATTAACTTTTTTGTTTTTGTTTTGTTTGCGGGTACCTCCCCTGCTGGCACTCCTGGCTGCCTGGCAGATCAGACCTGCTCCCTGCTCCCTGGGTGCTGGGCTGCCGGAGGCTCTGTGCTGACTGCTCTGAGCCTGCCAGGGCCCTTGGCTGCCCACCTAGCCACTTACTTTGGGTTTCACACCCCAGGTCACCTTATGCCACCACTGAGGCCACCTCCCCAGACTCTCGTGACTTGCAGAGCACCCTTTAGAGGCGGGTAAGTGGTATGGGGGAGAAGGGGCTACCGTTTGGGGTTGTGGCCAGCGTTTCCCTTAAGGAGGAAGAAGAGCGAGTCTCTCCCATGGGACAGGGTATTCCAGGCCAGCCAGGGGTGCTGACTTCCCAGGGAAAAGAGAGCAGATTGAGCTGGGAGTTCAAGGAGAGGACAAGTGTGGGCCAGGTTGATCTAACTCTTGTCCTAAGAAGCATAAGGAGAGGACAGATCTAACTCTTGTCCTAGGAGCTGGTACTCTGCCCGAACCCAAGGGCCCTAGGAACCATCCTGTGGGATCTGTCCACCTTCTACCCCAGGCTCTGTCCTCCTCCCTTCTCTGCCCCAGCCTGGACCATCAGGGGCCTGGCAGAGTGATCGCAGCACTGGGGCTTGGGTGAGAAAAGCTGGCTGCCTCCGGTGAGGCGCCCTGGCACTGCAGAGAGCCCTGAGGCCAAGCCGTGGCTGGAGCCCAAGCCCAGCTCGTGGGCCAAGAAGGTGGCACGGAGTTAGAGACCTCCCAGTGGGGGACAGAGCGGAGGGCGTCTCTGGAGCCAGGACAGCGAGGAAGGCCAGCGTGCCAGAGCTGGCTGGGGCTGGGGGTGTGGTTCACCCCTCTGTTAGACTGCACGCTCAGCCCCTCCTTGCCAAGGCCAGCTCCTCTGTGTCCCCTACCTCCAGCTTCACCCCAGCTGGGCAAGGAGGCAGTGACTGTGAGGTCCCTCCAGGTGGGGAAGCTGCTCGGGAGGTGGACACGGAGGAGGGCATTTTTCAAGGATTTTTGCTGGCCCCCCTTTTTTTTTTTTCTCTGAAATATAAGGATGTGTAATTTTTTTGGTTTCAATTTAGCATTGGAGAATTTTATAATTTAGTAATTAAAATCTCTGATAGGCTTTAGAAATTGCGGCTAATTGAATTTAATGGGAAGATGATTTTCAATTTTATTTGATTACCGGGACCCCTGGCATCGGTATTTATGGGAAAAAAATGGGAAATGTGCTGTGTGGGCTAAGATGGCATAATTGAATTAGGGATAATCGGATTTCTCCGTCATGAATTTCACTATAATTTTCCTATAATTTTCCATTAGATATCTAGTTTACAAATATTCACAAAGAAATGAAGCTCTTTCGGAATGGAGATTGCCGGCTAACAGGATTACGGGCCGAGCGTGCGGCTGTGCCAGCCCCTATCTTGCCATAATGCGATCCCTGTGTCTGCCTTACACTTAGCGTGGCCTCAGCCCCTCACTTCGCCACCCACCCAGCCGCTCCGTCCTCCCCTGCTTCCCTCATCATCCTTCTTTCCCTCCTGCCCCGACACCCACCTGTCCGGCTGCCCACGAGCTCTGCTGGCTGAGCCCGTGCCTAGGCCCACGCCCGGGCCCCTCGGCTCTGCCCTCCCATCCCCCCCATGGTCCTGTCCACCCTGCCCACTCCCCACTCTCCCTGACAGTCTCCTGCCAGCGGCCTGGAGAGCGCACGCACACACGCGCGCACACGGGCACATGCACGCACTCCCCACAGGCGCGAACATGCCGGTTCACATGCGCACGCAGTCCTTTGGCCAGGGCTTCTGTGCCCTGGCCCAGTCGCCTCCGAGGGAACCAGTTTATTGGGATCCCGGGGTGGGGTGCAGGAACAAAAGGAGCTTTGTTCGAGTTTATGTGAAAGTTACAAATTCAAAACGAGAGCAGATAAAGCAGTGAGATACCTGGTGTGTAAACAGGTCGGTGAGTGAGAAGGCCCCGGGCTCGGGAGGGAGAGAATGAGTGGGCACACCAGGGCTACGGGAGGAGAGCGGGCGCTGGTGTGGGCCGCCTCGGGTGGGATTGCTGGAGAACTTTCCACTCTGCTTTTCCTCTTGGGGTGGGGTGTCCCAGGAGGGGCTGGAGGCTCTGAGCCCAGAGCTCGGAGACCCAGAGGAATTGTGGCATTGAGCATGCCATCCCAAGTACAGTCCCCAGAGTGACCTGGCCTCAGAGGTGCCACCGCATCAAAGTCATAAGGACTAGATGGGCCATAGCCCTAAGAGACGCCTGAGCTCTAGGCCTCTGCCCTTGGTGTGAGCACATGCCCAGAGATGGAGAGAGAAATCTGGGGATGCTTCGTCACACAGCCTCTGACTCGGGTCCCACAGCCTCGAGGCCTCAGCCTTCTGCTTGGACCTCAACTCCTAACACGCCAAGTTGGCCTCAGTGTCTCGATTCTCTGGTCTGTTCTCCCCTGCTGCTGAAGGCCCATTGCTTTTGAGGAGAGCCTGCTCCACCTGCCGTGGCTGATCGTGGCCACTGTTTCATAGTCAAGCACCTCCCTCCGCCACGGGCCACGTGTGGCAGCCCCTCCACCTGGCCCTGGTACACTGCCTCCTCCTTCTCTCGGTCCTGCCTCATCAGCCATTCTTCACCAGCCTTTGCCCACCAGAGGCCACGAAGTTATTAGGTGGCCAGTCCAGTTAGCCCTGCCTAGGAAAATGGAAGGAGATGCTTTCCTGTCCACCCCTGCCCTTCTCAGGAGTCAGCCCTGACCATCAACAGAAACCCAGAAGGAAATTCAGAGCCAGCCAGAGGCTGTGTGGGTCCTGTATGCAGGGAGCTCCCCATCCATGTAGACAGCCTCAGATGTACCCAGTAATCACCCCTCTGCACTTGGCACCAGGCTTCCTCCTACACCCAGCTCCCCAGTTGGGAAAGCAGAGGCTCAGAACGGGGATGTGCAAACGGTCACCTCTTCTTCCAAGCCAAAGCTATGAAGGGGCAGAATCCTTGCTATGGCGGCCGGGGCAGGAGCTCCCAGAGGTGGATGTGTGCTCCAGAGCACTCCTAGACACCCTCTCTTGAGGTCCCAGTGGGGTGTAGAGCACACGGTCCTCTCTGCCTGGTTTCCCTGGGCCCAGCCTTTGGGGAGCATGTAGCTTGGTTTAAGGAGCTCTGTTCCTTTATTTTCGAGCCAAGGGCCTCTCAGTAAAGCTAGACCTCTCCAACCGCTGTTTGCACATAGGATGAGGATGGGCCTACAGGCGGAGAAGAAGATGTGGGATAGCCAGGAATGGGGGTTACCAGGAACGCACCAAGCAGGGCAGGAGAAGCAGGGAGGGATGCCACATTCTTGCTGGGCCATCTAGAACTAAAGAACAATCAGACAAAAGAAGAAAAATAAGGGGAAAGTAGGAGAAAGAGTAGATTGTTAACTCTCTTGACGTCTTTGCCCCAAGGCCTCCTAGGGCCCCTCCCTTTGCAAAGTAGAAATATTGCAAAAATAGGCCAGCGCCATTTTTTTGACGGCTGCCCAGACCAAGGGAGAGCCAGGGCAGGTTCCCCTCGCCTCCTTGGAAGGCAGTGGGGCCCCTGCTGAAACCAGAGAGAAAGAATGAGTGAAAAAGGAGCGCCAGCAGACTGGGCCAAGCAGGGACAGAGGGATGGGTATAGTGGGAGCGGGTCTTGCCTTAGCAAAACTGCCCACCATTCATCTTCCCCGCCACAGGGAGCTTTCCTTCAGCCCCTCCAGGCCAGATGGGTAAGGTGGGTCATTAACATCTATTGCTGCAGCGGGACGTCCGGGGATGTGTGGGGGCCACGGCTGAGAGACCCTACAAACTCTGGGAGAAAAGGAGGTCAAGGGGAGGACAGAGTGTTTGGTCCAGCACTGAGCTGGTGGTGAAGACAGGAAATGAAGTCAGATGTCAGAGGGGTCAGAGCCTGACCCTGGCTGAGGGGCAGCAGGTGGCAGGGCAGGGCAGGACAGGACGAGGGCACCTGGGTGGAGGGGGCCTGTGCGCTCCCTGGCGCAGGAAGCCCGAGGGATGGCACGGATGGGGCTGAGAGGCTGCTGAGGGGCTGGGAAGAGGGGGCGCGCTGGGCTGTGGGGCCGGTGACCCAGCTATGAAGTGGGAGAAGGGAGGAGAAAGGCCTGGGCACAGGGACGCGCTCGCCAGCGTTTTAAGGGCAAAACCAAAGCGAAGCGGCAGAAACCCTGGAATGCGTCCCCGGGCGGGTGGGCGCGCGGGGCCGTGGTGCGAGTTTCCCCGATACACCCAGCCCCGCCGCCCGGGCCTCCTCTCTTCCTCGAACTCAAAGAGCCACAACAAGAACGGAGGGACCCGGGCTGCGCGGGGAAACAAAACCCCTGGCCTCCCTAGGACTCCCGAGCCCGCGAGCGCGCGGCGCGGCCCCGAGGCGCCTGGCACCTGCGCCCACCCGCGCAGAAAAGTTTGCGCGGCCGAGCGGGGCGAGCGGGCGGGCGCGCGCAGCGGCCGTCGGACTGCGCGCGCCGGGCCCGAGCGGCGGCGGGGAGCGTGCGAGCGCCCGCGCGCCCGCGCGCCCGCGGCGAGAGTTGGCGAGTGCGCGCGAGCGCCGTCCCGGCGCCTCGCTCCGGCAGGGCTGCGCGGCCCGCGCCCCCCATGCCAGGCTTCCCCTTCCTCGCGGCCCGGAGCGCGGAGTCCCCGCCTCCCGATCCGAATCCCGATTCCCCCCAACCCCCGCCGAAGTCAAAGGTTTGGGGGAGTCGATGAGCCAATAAGGCTGCCCGTCCGAGCCCGTGCGCTGGGGACGCGCGCGCGCGAGAGAGGGGCGGGCGCGCACGCGAGGGGCGAGCGCGCGCCCATTCACCCCTGCGCCGCGGCGAGGCGGGCGCGCGCGCGCGCGCGCGCGGCGGGCGGGCCGGGGCTGATCTTTCACCTGCCGGAGGAGCCGCGCGGGCCCGGCGAGGGGCGGTGCCGCGGCCGCCCTGCCAATCACCTCGGCGCCTGGCAGCGCCCGGCCGCTCCAGCCCGCCCGCTCCCTCCTGCCAAACTGTTACCCTGAGTGTTACCGTCAGGAGCAATGACATCAGGGTTTTAAAACAACTTGTTATTCGGGGAGTAATCAGTTGCAATTAGGCATTAATTAAGTATTATGAAAGTTGATTATTTAAGTGAATTCGGCTTTCGACTCTCCGACTATGGTGAGTACCCGGAGCGGGCGGGGGAGGGCCGGGCCGGGCGCTCGCGGCGACCCCCGCGCGGAGCCGCGGGACAGGGCTGGGGGGCCCCTCCCCGGGCTCGCGGGCCTGGTCCCCGGCCGAGCCGCGGGCGCGGGCGCTTTCTGGCTTAAATTAAGGGACTCAGGGCTGCCGGGAGCGTGCGGGCCGGAGCGTGAGAGCGAGCGGGAGGCGCGGAGCAAACTTTCCCCGCTGCCACCCGGCCTGGCCCGGCCCGGCCTGCGCCCCCGGCCCGGGAGGGACAGCGGGCGGGCGGGGGCCCGGGCCCCGCGAGACATTAAACAGATTCTTTTCTCCTCTCTTTTGCTGTCCATGGCGTTCCTCGAAGAGTTTGGGACCAAGGAGCAGAGAATGGATCTTGGAACAGGTACGGGCCGGTGGGAACCCACGGGAGGCTCTTTCACTTTTCTTTCGGTTCTTTTACGGAAGTTATTATTCTTAGCCCAATGAGCTAGCAGCGGAGCGGGGGTGCGGGCCGGCGCGACGGTCTGTGCCGCCGCTCCCACTCGCCCTGCTTTCTGGATGGTGATATTGTTATTATTTGTTACTTGCTTAGTGACTGTGACTAATTTGATGCTTGTCATTATGAAAGAACCGAGAGGACCGGGAGCTGGGGGGCACCCAGAGAGAGGATTTAGGGGTTTTTTGTGGGGGTTTTTGTTCTCCGTGTTTTTTGTACAGCTCCGTGTTTTTTCTCTGTGTTCTTTTATGTGTATTTTTTTTCCCCTCTGCAAAGATCTCTGTGTGTCTGGCTATAGGGTGTGTGTTTTTATTTTTTTAGTGGGGGGTGGTTTAGTTTTTGAAAGCAGCGTCCTGTTGGGAAAGGTGGTTAGTCTGGTTTCGGGGCGACTGTCTCAAGGTAAAGGAATTTAATTTATTTGGGACAAGGCTGTGTCGGACGATCAAGCTGCTTATTATGGCTAATGAGTGTTTTTCACCTGAGAATCTGTGGGCTGAAGCGGCTGTTATCAGTTCAAAGTGAGGGGCCCAGGACTCGCTCCCAGCCCCCTTTTTAGCCCCCACCCTAAGAGGTGGTGATGGACCAGATCAACCACTACATTTGGGCGTCTGGGTCTGGGGATCCACCCTGGTGTGGGGCTGGGGTCGGCCTCCGGGTAGCCTGCCACTTGGCGGGTCAGAGTTGGTCTTGAGAATGTGGTGTCTTTCTGGTTTTGATGTAATTTTATTTGGTAGTTCTTGTCCCATCTGGGCCTCTAGCCTGAGCCAAGGGAGGCTTGCCTTGAGCTCTTCAGGCTTCCACCAACCCTCGATGTTGAAACCAAGTTTTGACCAGGACCCTCATTGGCTACTTCCTTTCTTCTTCCTAAATGTCTTAAAAGAAACAAAACAGGTTGATAACTTACAGGCACTGAACTCGGAACCCTTCTGTTCGGTTTCATTTAGGGAAGGAAAGATCGCATTGGTGGCTGCTAGAGGTGGTGTTAGATTTGTCATTCTTGATAGGCCCAAGTTCATGGCATTGTCCCTCGGGACTCAGGAGCTGACATCTGACCCTCTGAGGTCAAAGAGAAGTAGGCAAAGAGTGCAGAAGGCAGGACGGGGGAGGTGGGGTGGGCAGGGTGAGTGACGTGACGGCCAGATTTAAGGGACCATCACCCAGTGCTTCCACTGCATCCTGACAGGTGTGATTTTGGCTAGCGTGATATGGAGGTCATCAGGACCTCTATGCCCAGGAATGGTGTGACGCCCCCTGCTGGGCAAAGTGGTGAAGGTGTCTGAGGCCACTGTTGCCACCCTGCCCCTCCCTTCCCTCCACGCCCACAGAGAACCAGCCCGCCCCCACCTCTAATCAGGTGTCTCATCGCCTCCCTCTCAGGCCCCGCCCCCTTGCTTCGGAAGTGGGGCCCCCACCCATCCCAGCCTCGGAGCAGACCTCAGCAATGGGCTGGGTGTTTGGCACCACCCCTACCTGGTGCAGGCAAGCCGGCCGGTGGGAGGGCACAGAACCCAGGCATTGCTCAGCCAGGAGGCGGGCCTGCTGTTTTCTTCCTTCTGACCCGGGTGCCAACTGGAGCTGGCGCCCATCCTCCTGCTGTACCGGTCCCCTCCAGGCTGCCCTGGGACAACCCTCCTGAGCCCCTCTGCAGGGTGTCCCCACAGCCTAGCAGGAGGCAAGTGGCAGAGCCTCGGGTGGGCGCCTCCTGGGCCTTACGGAGATTTACTGCTGCTAGCACTCCAGGGATGGGCTTGGGAAACTTTTCCTAGAAGGCCCCGGAGGTCAGCTGGAGCAGGGCACTCCCAGTGGGACCTGGGCCTGGACTCTGCCCATGCGGAGAGGGGAGGTCCGGGATATCAAAGTTCTGTTTCCTGGAGGAGTCATCTGGTGATACCATCAGCCTCCTCTCTGAACTTGGAAGTTTCACTTAATCTGGGCACTTCAGAAGAAAAGCACTTTTTCCTCACTTCACAAAAAAAGGGGAGCAGATGAGGACTCAGATCTGTCCCCTCTGAGCCTGTAGACGGGATGGTTAACTCCATACCATCTACAGGGGTTAGGAGTGTTTTCCTTAACCGCTGGGACAGGCAGGGAATACGGCCAGGGCTCACTCTTGTGTGGGGCTGGACTCTCTTCGTTTGGGGGCAGCTGAGGACCTCTTAGCACAGTACAAGGCTGGAGATGCAGGCTCCCAAGGCTCACCTGCTCCGAAGACCTCCGTCAAGGATTGGATCATAGGTTAATGTCCCCTCCCGCCCCGGACCTGTCTGCATCCTGAAGCCCTCCAGTGTAAGTGATTCAGTGGCTAGAGAAGGGCAGTTTCTCAGGAGGGGACAGCAGGACCTCCAGACCCTCAGAAGCCATGTGGACCCCTTTCCCCCCACCATAGTTCAGCCAAGGGCTGGATCAATCTGGACGTCTTTAGCAATAAAAAATGCCGATGTCGTCCTAATTCACCAGGCCCCGAGATGACAGCAAATTTACATTTTTTAATTAAACTAGCAGCCAGTTTTTATGAGAGGGGGTTGGGTTATGCAAATCAAATGGTTGTGTACGGAAGATTAGGAGAGTTTGGGAATAAATTCCACAAATGCTAATAAAAAAAAAAAAGGAAAGAGAGAGAGGGAGGGAGGGAAGAGAGAGGAAAAGAGGAGGACATAGTTCCATTAGGCCCTTTTAGAGTGATTTCCCAGGGGGAGGGCGCAGGGAGGGGAGGGGAGCTGGGAGGAAGCTTTCAGACACAGGTAAATCCATCCTGCAGTTGGGAGGCTCCCCAGGATTAACACCCCCACCCCTGCTGTTTCCTGGGCCCGAATACACTGGAAGCCAGGGTGAAGACAGCCAGGAAGAAATGTGAGAAAGAACTTGCCCTTGATATCCTGGGATGTGCTTGTCAGGCTCCTCTGTCCCCAGGGGGAGCTTGAGAAGGGGAAGGGACTGTCCAGTAGAGGATCCAAGGTAGGCTGTGCTGGGTAGAGGGCCAAATGGGCAAGAGGGCAAGTTGAAAGGGACGGCTGAGGAGCCCAGGGGCAGCTGGTGAGGGGCAGCACTACCCACGTGGCCCCGTGGCCACAGCCACGTCATCCAGGCTAGTCATTGGGAGGAACTGATGTTACTCTCTGAGCCAGGCCTATTTCTTTGTCATGCGGGGGCTCTAGGCAGACCCCACCCCACCCCCCATGGCACTCTTGCCCAGCCTTTGACTGTGGGGAGGTCGGGAAGGGTGAGATCTAGAGGGCTGGTGCAAGGGCGCCCCTTAGCCTTGTTCTTGGAGCAAGTTTCCTCACAGGCACAGGCTTTGAGGGCACGTAGGCAGGAGGCAGGCGGAAAGTAAGAGCAGCAGGCTTCTCCCAGGGGACGTTTGACCCTAGGAACCAAAGAACTTGACTTCCCCAGCTCAGCCCACGGGCCCTGAGTGCGGGCCCACCTCCAGACTCAAAGAATTTCTGTGAGCTGTGGGTTTGAGGCCAGGCATTGCCAAGAGTGCAAGCTCCCAAGAACCTCGCTAGCTCAACCCAGCATGCCCCAGGGTCTTGTGCAGTTTCTAGCGGAAGGGGGTCTTGTGCTGCGTTCAGGGGAGAGCAGATTACCCTCAATTTTCCTTCTTCTTCCAGCCTGTACTTGGCCAGATACACCCACTCAACTAGTCTAAGCTGGGGCCATCCCCTGCAGCCAGGTTGGGCACCGGTTTTGCCAGTCTGCTGCAGGGGGTAGGTGCTCTGGTGCCATCCTGGCAGGAAGGAGCCGTCAGAGCCAAAAACAGCACGGGCTGACTTGGAAGTAGTGAATTTCCTGCTACCATTCAGACAGGCCGCCTGGGCACCGGGCAGTGACGCTGGGAGGGACTTGAGCATCAGATGGCCTTTAAGGACCTTGGCTATCCAAGTCCCAACTCGATTTTGTTCAGGGGACCAGCTGTCTTGGGAAGGGTCCTGTGGACAAGGTGAGAAGTACACCATTAGGCCCTTTCTTGATAGAATTTGAGACAGCAGGCCGCTCTGAGCTGGGAGATGGCCGCGAGCCAGCCCTGACACTAGACAGCAAAATGCAGGATAACAGGCCCAGCGTGACCATTCCCCCCCCCCAGGAGACAGAGACAGCAAGGGCGGGTCCAGAAGGGTCCGCAGAGAGACCCCACCCCAGGCCCTTGTTCCCTGCTGGGGACTAGCCAGGAGAATCTACGAACAGACCAAGAGAGGCCCAGGGCCCGGCACCCGCCAGACCTCTCTCCCGGCCTCCTTGGCACCGATGGTATTCCCCACCCCCACAGCCAGGGAATCTGGCTGAGTTGCAACTTGGGTTTTTATGATGGAAAAATAAAATAAATGGAGGCACCTTTGCAGGGCTGAGTCACGGCAGCAGCATCTCCTCATTAAAGCTGCTGCCCCTGGCTCAAGTTCCTGCCCACTGCCCAGGCAGTGGGTGGGGCTTGGGAAGGCTCTGGTCCTGACTCTTTTCTCTGGACCCGGTGTGGTCGGAAGTGCGTCGCTGCCCCTCCATCAGCTGCCTCAGGCTGGCCCACCGTTCTCAGAGGGGTCAGTCAGGCCATTTCTCCACCACCAGCCCCAGGTCCCGGCATCTGCCTTTGCACCCACCTCACTGGTTGTTAAACCCGGACCACCCTGGCTACCACGGTCACCATGACACCTCCCCTTCTGCTTCCTCCTCCTTTTCCTTCTGGTCCCCATCTTCAGAAAGGGAAGGACGTAGCTTTATAGTAGTGACTGCCTGTGGGTCCTGAGGGCAAGCGGCAGCTGTTGGGGTGGCCCAGCCAAGGTCCCACAGGAGGAGCAAGGGGCTGGGGGGAGGGCGGGCAGCCCTGGGCATGGAGGAGGAGCGGCCTGCCTCCCCGGGGAAGGAGTTGTGGAAGGATGCAGTCTGGGGGTCCAGCGTGCATCTTCCTGGCTCACCTATTCCCTTATACCTCAGGCTTCTAGGACACACGTTCCCTGCCACAGAAAAGCTTCTAAGCAGTTGGTGAGGCTCTGCGGAGGTTCTGCTGTGGGAGATGCAGAAGCACCCCAAGTTTGCAGGCCTGCCTGGTGGAGGAGAGAGCTGCGGGTGCTTGGGCACCAGGCAGAGGGGTTAGGGCAGGGACTAGGAGCTTTGCGAAAGGAGTGGCCTCCCATACCGCCCATGTCTTCTAGGCTCCTCCCCGGCCTCCCTTCTCACCTTGTCCTGTCTGCTCACTTAGGCAGAGAGCACCTCCCGCCTCCTGTTGGGCAGCCACATTTCTCTACCCCTTCACCAGGCCACTCCACTCTGCCAGGCCCTTCCTCCTCACCTTTCTTGTCCTGCCCCATACACCTTGCCAGCCTCGCACCCAGGTGGCCCCCGAGAAAGAGAGATGAGAGAGAAGAGGCCGGCTGGGGTCTGCTGCTGTACAGATCTAGTGATCCCCGTGACATTCATGTGCCGGGACAGCACTGATACTTGTGTGCCCCGGTCCCCAGGAGACTAAGGCCAGGGACCTCATTTTCTTCTGCTGCTCCTAATGCTGGCCATTCGATGTGACCATCAGCTGCCGTGTTGACAGCTCCCTGTGCCCGACACAGGGCTAGGGCTCACGCCCTCCCGCCATAAGTGCTGGTGTGATTGATTGATGGAGGTGCCTCTCCTCCAAGCGCCTGGCCGGCTTCGGAGTGGGGCCGAAGGAGGAAGGCAGGAAATGTTGGCTGATCCCCTCAGGACCTGGGTTTAGCTCCTCCAGAGCTTTCTCGAGCCTGCTTTACAGGAAGGGATAGGGCGAGGGGGTGATGTCAAGGGGGCAAGGAGGCATAAGGACAAAGATAGGAGTTGTCTGGCTGGATGGGGGCTCCTCGGCAGCTCCTGCCAGGCCCGTGGTGTGCAGCAGGGAGGCCTGGCGTGTGAGGGCAGCCTGCTGCCCGAGGGATCTGGGCCTCTCCTCTACCTCCTACCTAGTCAGTCTCCACTTCCGGTCTCTCCTTCCGCCAAGCGGACCTCACGCTGGCATGTCTGTCATCTAGGCCCGGACCCCTTCAACTGGCGGGCCAGGTGCAGGCAGCGAAGCTAGAGAGAGGGCTGTGGCTCACGCTGATGACCAGCCCGCACCGCCCAGACTCCAGACCTCTGCTCTGCGGGGTGGCGTTGGGCTGCTCCTTGGTGGCCATAGGATCTGTCCTTGAGCCTGCCTGGTGGGGTCTCTTCCAGTGCCACTGCAAGTGCTCGCTTCTGAGACCCCTTCCTGAAGCCCTCTTGTTTCCTCCTAGGCTGAGGCCAGGACACTGCCTGGCTTTGGGGAAGACGGGAAGGGAGGAGACGCAGATCCAGTTAGTGGCTTCGAAGACCAGGGACACCTAGAGGGAAACTTCCAGACTTGAGCTTTCCTTATAGAACTTTTCCCTCGAGCTAGGGGGGCCCTGAGAGGGAATGTGCTGCCTAAGAACTGGAGGAGCCAGGCAGAGCCTTACTCGGGGGACCCCCAGTGCAGTAGGAAGGCAGGGGTGTCGCGGAGGGCCACAGGGAGAGACTGCCGGAAGTCTGTGTCACTGGACACAGAGCTGCCACTTCTCCCTGGCTACAGTGCTCACTTCCCTCTGACCAGTGTCCCCAACCCTGCCACCTGTGCGGCCCCAGAGCTCAACACCACCAGCAAACCAGAGGGGTTGGTCAAGCGGTGGAAGGTTGACAGGGGCTCTGCTGCCCAGCAGGGGGCGCCCTGCCACACCTGCCCCAGGCCTTTCCAGGGCCTGGCCCCCTGGGCCAGCCCTGGTCTGGGCCTTCTGGCACTGGGTGGGGGAGGGGACGTCTACCCTCCCCACGTCCATGGGTTCCTTGGCTGAGTTTGTTTTGCCAGGGTGACCTGTTTAATCATCTCATTTTCTGGTGGCCGTTTATTCCTCGTTTCCACGGTTACGGCCCCATTAAGGGGAGAAGCAATAAGGCAGCGAGTCAAACAGGTAATAAAAACATTAAAGCCCATGTGCACATAGAGGACGGGACGGGGGGAGGGCGCTCAGTGAGGTGAGACGGCCCAGGGAGCAGCTGAGGTGTGAGGGCTCCGGGCCCTGCTCCCTAAGACGGTCCCCAGCCCTCGGTCCCCTGGGCAACAGGCTGTACCTGGGTGGTAAAGCAGGAAGGAGCAGAGTGAGAGGGAAAGTGACACAGGCTCCCTGGCTGCTGTCCCCAGCTGGTTGTGTGACCTGTTTCCAGGCCCCACCTCCCCCTCGCTGGGTGGGGCCCGGGTGGGGGGTGACTTCTGAAGTCGTCTTTGCTGTAGCATTTTTTTCTGCCAACTTTATCAGAAAGCATATTTGTGGTGAGTGCCGCGAACAGGGCCAGTCTGATGAGTAAATATTCCTGGTGGGGACGGCTCTGTGACCTTGAGAGGGAAGAGCATGGCCGCCGGGGCCAAGGGCCCATGGGGAAAGGAGGGCCAAGAGGCTAGGAGCCCCTGTGTGGGTGGAAGCCCTTCGTGGGAAGGAGTCCACTGCAGGGGATGGGGCCAGGTTGTTCATCCCCAGCAGCCTCTTTCCAGCAACAGGGCCTGTCCCAAGCTTGAGGAACGCACAGCTCAGGCTGGGTGTGTGCCTTGCCCCTTGTAGACAGGCTGGGAGCCCTCGTGGTGCCCACAGAGAAGTCGCTGGCTCATCTTCCCGAAGAGTTCCTTCCTCTCCCATGTGGAAGCTGAAACCCTACAGCAGCCCCTCTGGCACAGAGCATATATGTCCCTCCTAGGGCCCCCCATCCTTCCTGGGAGCTTCCGGCGTTCGTACCCCCTGCTCTGCCCTCAGGGCTGAGCAGGGAAAGAGTCCATCTAGCCCGACAGAGTGCCAGGAAGAATGGGAAGGGCACCTAATGTCCGTCCTGTGGGTGCTGGGCCGGTCGCTCCTGCCCCGGAGCCCAGGGTCATTGCCCAGAGAGCGCAGAGGCCAGGGCCAGCTCTAGGACGCATGTGGGTTGGTGAGGAGCCTGCCTGCTTTCCCTCTCCCGGGCCATGTTCTGTTGCAAACACACAGAGGCCTATCTCCGATTATTAATTTCAAAGTTGATTCTGACTTGAGAGGGTAGAGAGGTGTGGGAAATGGGGAAACCCTTTGGCTGGGAGCTGTGCCTTGGGAACGGGCCTAGATGAGTTAATATTCCGATCAAACAATTAAAAATAGAAAATGCTCCCGTGACACCAGCTGCCGAGGCTCCCGGCAACTGTCACAAGTGGGTTCAGGGGGCAGGTGGTGCTGGAAGAAGCTTCTCTACCCACAGCAGCTTTCAGAGCTCGCAGCGTGCCCACTGCCCTCCCGGAGCAGGGGTGGGGCCCCCAGAGCCTCCTGGCTCCCCTCAGGGCTTGGAGTGGGGCCTGCACAGCTTCAGGGCAGCCCCTCTCCCCTCTGGGCCGCCTGCTGGGGTGAAGTCATTGCCAGATGCCTTGGTAATTGCTTTAAGAATCTAACTTAAAATAAGATGAAAACTTATATTCCTGGGTGAGGAGTAATTGCCCGTCCAATAGTAAATTAATGAAAGATTATAGCAGGGGCCCTGGCTGGGAGGCAACGCTCATCTGATAAATCCGGGGACTCGGGCCCACCAGCTAGACCCACCCGGAAGCTTCCACAGCCCAGGCCCGGCCCTGCTCCTGAGGTCCTCTTGGACTCCACCATGGCCTGCTCAGGAGGAGGACACACTCCACATGGGCTCATGGTCCCTCTCAATGACAGGGACTCGCTTTTCAAAAGCCCTAATGAAACCGGGCGCAGTGGCACATGCCTGTAATCCCAGCGGCTTGGGAGGCAGAGGCAGGAGGATTGCAAGTTCAAGACCAGAGGCAGTCTGTGTAATTTGGTGAGGCCCTGTCTCAAAAACTAAGAAAATGGGCTGAGGGTGCAGCTTAGTGGTCCAGCACTTGCAGAGCATGCAAGCACAAGATCCTGGGTTCAACCCACAAAAAAAAAAAAAAAAAAAAAAAACAACCTAATGAAAGAGGCTCAGGTCTGACCTCAAATGAGCTTAGAAAGCCCCAGGTGGTCAGGTGCCCTGAGGAGGAGGGACCTCGGGAGCAGGTGCCACGCAGACTCTGGGCAGAGTTTCCACCTGTCAGAACCAAGTCGCAAGCAGCATGGTGACCTCGAAGTAAGGTGATCGACCACTCTGGTTTCCCAGGACTGGGAAGACCCACATCTAGCGAGTCTTCTTGATCCCAGGCAAACCAGGGCTGTTGATGCGCCCTGCTTGGAGGTTGGAAGGAGGGTGGGCTACTTGGCGTGGTCCCTCCCTCAGGTACCTCTAGAACTAAATATGTCCTGTCCAGGAGGGGTGGCTTACAACGGGCTTCACTTGAGACCACCCTGTAGTCCCAAGGTATCAGCCTTTCTGAGAGCCAAACAGGGCGAAGGGAGATATATTCATTGTAACATATTTGGGGGTTTGTCATTTAGAGGTGACACCACCTGACCAAGGTTTGCTCCACAGGCATTTCTGTGCCCTGGAGGGGATAGGCACTTGCCTCCCAGGCATGACAGGGCACTGCCTGGAAACCAGGGGTCAGGGGATGGCTGGAAAAGGGCACGCAGCTGTGACGCCGCAGGGGCCCCTCCCACTATGGATCAACCCTGGGGCAGAGCTTCTGGAGGGGACCTGGGCCACACAGCACACACATACCCCAGCTTACCGAGCCCTTCCTTCTGAGAGATTCAGAGAACGCCTCACCTAGTATCCATCTCTCCTCATCAGTTTCTTTGGAGAAAGACAAGGACTCACCCTGCATCAAGGTGGAGAGGCCTGGGGATGTGGCCCAGTAGTAGAGAGTTTGCCTGGAATCACGAGGGCCTGGGTTGGATCCCCAGCACTGAAACAAAACAAGACAGAAACACAGGAGGGAAAACAGGAGGCCCAGACACACTGCTGGGGGTGTTGCCAAATGCTAAGAGACAGACACAGCCTGGGGGCTTCCTTGCCAGGGGGAAATGGGCTGCCCTGAGGAAGTAAGTTTACTAACCACGACAGTGTGAAGTAGAGGAGTCATGGCTTCCAGCCCTGGGTATATGCTGTGCTTCCCTGACCAATGTCCTGAACATCTCTGGTCCCTATGTATATCCCACCTGTCTTCCGTGACGCCTCCCTAGACCTTCCTGCAATAAGTGCTTGATCCAAATGCATGCTGAGCTTTTGCAAGAAAGCCTCCCTTCCTGCAGGCTTCCCTAGAAAGGGGCACCTCCTTGTCTGCAGGGAAGGCTGCAGGACACTGATGAAATGGAAGGGAGGAGGCTAGACCAGGGCACTTCGGGAGGCAGTCTAAACGTGAGGTATTCTCCTAGCGGAGAAGTCCCCAGATGCACGTGCACGTGACCGCGTTCCTGTGAAAGCGGAGACTTTGTGGGAAAGGAGATGGGGACACTTTGGTCAGCTCAGGAGCTGGGTCTCTGCTGGCCTCCCTTGCCACTAAAAGCAGCAGGGCTACCTTGGGAACTGCACAGGGTAAACTGGCTGCCTTACAGACGGCTGTCCCCAAGGGGGACCTGAGGCTGGGGCCTGTCCTGAGTATGTCGGTCTTCGCTTGGATGGAGTTTGAGGGGCCCAACTTCTTTTCCGGATTTGATCGCGGTGATTTTGGAGGTGGGGAGCAGCCTAGTGTTCTTGGGGAGACTATCGGCATTTGAGAGGCCTGTCCACCCTAGAAGCCTAGGAGGAGTTAGGGAGCATCGGGCTGATCCCAGTCTGAGTAACCCAGGAAAGTGCACCGGGGAGGAGCCAAGGCCACACTACAGATGGCGCCATCCAGATCTGCTGGGAGCGGAGGCTGGCTTTGAACAGTAGAGGCTCTGGGGCAGTTGCTGTTCAGACAGACATGTCAGGGAAGCCAGGCCCTCCTCAGCTTGCCCTGTGTTGCCTCTGGGTGGGGGTGGGGGCTGGGCTAGGCTGCAGGGCGGGAGGCAGCAGGCAGCCTGGGAGTGCCCTCCTCAGCCTCACCCACCACACCACCCCAGGCGCTCCCTAGCGCCACGTGGCATCCCTTCCCCCGGCCCACCTGATAGGAAGGGTCACTTCGGGGCTCCTCTGGAGGCCCCATAGAGCAGCAGCGAGAAGGGCACTTCCTCCCTCCAGAGCCCCGAGCAGGAGCCAGGGATGTTTTCCGTTTCCGGGTCCCTTGGGGGCCCAGGGGCAGATTGAGACAGGCTCCTTGCAGGGAAGGTGTTAACAAACAGCAGGTGATTAAACATGACAAGCGGTGACATTTCTGTTCAGGGTTCTCAGTCCCTGCAAAGCCAAGAATGAAGCTATAAACCCTGACATTTTGTGTTATGCACTGAGAGGTTTTTAATAGACCTCGCTCCTCTTCCCCAGTCAACTTCTCTACCTCTTCACCTCCCCTGTCGCTCTGCGGCCCCTCGGACCCCCCTGCTACCACACGCCACCTGGTCTCCAGGGGCCTTTCTGGACCCTTGGGTTCCCTGCCCTTGTCCTGGGACCCGGGTGCACCTGCAGGCCCCCTGCCCTCCACGCCCCCTTTTTCTTTGATCTTTCCTGTTGTCCCTCCACATACCCCCCTCGCCTCCCCTCCATCCTTCCCTCTCTCACCTCCTTTTTTTGGGTCCTGATCTCACAGCCTGTCCCCTAGCTGCGGCTGTCCCAGTTGTCTGGGACAGCAGGTGGCTGTCCCTGTGCCCTCTTTGTGCTCGAAACATTTCCAGACGGACTTGGGAGCGGGTGTAGGGAGATGGTGGGGCTGGTATAGGATTTTCCCCCATCTTTTTTTCAATCCCCCTTTCTCCTTTTTTGGGACGAGGACAGGAGGTGGAAGGAGAAGAGTGCCCTTCACTGCGAACAGTTGCTGGGCCTGTTCAGGAAGGGACTGGCTGGCAACAGTTGTTGCTCTCACAGGGAAATGCTACAGCAACTGGGGCCTCCTTTGTTCTCTGACAGAGCCCTGTGTAGGGAATTTGGAGGTGAGCCTGGGGCTCGAGAGGGCCAGAGACCCAGGGGCAGGTCAGCTCAGTCCTGCCCAAGGAGTCCCCACCCCAGCAGCCAGGAAGGTTCCTAGAGCGCTCCGTGGGTTGGCTGCAGAAGTCAAGTCTGCACCCCAGGTCCCCGTTCTGCCCTAGTGAACTCAAGAAGCACTTAGTTTTCTGTGTTCACTCAGTAAATATTTATTGGACCAGACGCAGTGCTGAACAGCGGTCCTGTCCCGCAGATCTCGCAATCTAGCAAGATGGAAGAGCTGCAGGGAGCTCCCGGGAGGAACCAGGCACAGTAAGCGGACAGGCAGAGATGACGATCCAGGGGCCGTGCCAGAGGAAGGGACGTCGCAGCTGAGAGCCCTGACGGACGTGTGGGAAGAGGGTAGCCAGGGCCTGAGTTGAGAGAGCTGAGTCCGCCCAGGGACCAGTGTGCTAAAGGCCTGGGAGAGAGGAAGGTGTGGCCTCCCAGGTGCCAGCTGGCACAGAGTAGAATTTGGGCTGTGCCACCCCTCAGCGGGTGCCCTTTGATCTCTGGCACCCGAAATTGCTCTTCCGTCCACCCTTCCACCTCTACTCACATGGGCCAGGCCTGGCAGTCGCAGTGAATTGAGAACGAGGCTCAGCCTGCGCCGGTGGGCAGGGAGCACCCTGGAAGTCAGTGAGTGCCCGCAGACAGGGGCCATCGCTGCCCTTCCTGCCGTCTAGGCCCCTTGCTGACGGCTCATGGGTGAGGGCCAGGAGAGAGAGCGCAGGCCTGCGTGGAGGGCCCTGGGCCTGTGTCTCCCCTGCGTTCACCTCTTCCCCTGCTGACCTCAGGGTTAGGGTTAGGGTTAGGGTCAGGGCTCAGTGGGCATGGGTGTACTCCAGGAAGCAGCTGCCTCCCCTTGGCGCCCTCAGGGTGTGGAGCACTTGGTACTGGGTGTCATCCTTGTTACACTGTGAGCTGCCTGAGACCTCACAGCATTCTCCCAGGGTCCCCAGCCCCAGAGGGCAATGCCAGTATGGTTGAGAAACTCCACAAAACTGGGAGAAGAGTTGAGTTAACCCTTGAGAACAGACGAGTGGGGAGTTGCAGACTGACCACCACGGGCCTTTGGTGTCCGGGAAGACAGGCCCAGGAGGTCCCAGCTCAGCACCTCATCCACCCCAGCTGGCCTCACCCCGGCGACATTCCCCCATAGCCAGGGGCAGCCATGATGCCTGCTGCCCAGAAGGGTCTCCGTGAGCCCCTCAGGCGCTCCTTCCCCACTTCCCTCAGCTTCTGCCCAGGGGTTGGGCCAAACACGCCCCAGCACCCCCTGGTTCCCTGAGAGGACCAGGTTGGCTCTCTATCCCAAGAGCAGCCTGAAGGGCCCAGGGCAGACCTCAGCCATCGCTCTCCTCCCTCACCCCACCCTGCCTCTCTGCCTCTCTGACAAGGGCTTGCTCACCCCTTGTCACCCACGTCCCAGAGCCCAGCTGGACCTCCTGAAGGGAGGAGGGGCTCAGCCTTCCTCTCCCACTTGGCACCTTGGCTGTGGAGGGGGAGCGTGCCCACAGGGTGGGGAGAGCAGAGGGGAGTCCCAGAGCCCAGGCTTGGCCTGCTGCCCCCGCGGGTCCGGAGCCAGGTTTTCCTGTAATCCCTACATCCTGTTGCAGATCCTTAATCAGCTGGATCCCAGGTTGGGCTGGACCCTGTGGTGACACGCAGGGCTGCAGCATGGAAAACCTGAAGTGGAGCTGCCAGCGCTGGGCTTGGGGCTGGAGGACAAGGCAGGTGGAGGGGAGGAGAAGCCCGCCAGGGCAGCAGAGGGCGAGGATGGAGCCCAGATCCTCCACCCTCCTGGCCAGGCTGGGGGCGGAGGAGCAGCGGCTGCAGGCTGGGAACCCAAGCTGGGGCGGGGAGGGCTGGTCGGGGGTTCCACGCTGCCTTCGGACCCCTGTGGAGAGAGCTGGTCCCCTGAGGAGCTCTGACAGAGGGCAGTGACACTGGCCAGGAGTCAGCTGAGGGAAGCCTGGTGACGTTGCTTCCAGGGTCTATGCTGAAGGCTAGGAGCACTCCTGCCCTCCCCAGAGCTCTGCTTCCCGAGCAAAGGTGGGCAGGGGGCCCAAGGGACCCATCTGCCCTGGGTGTGGGGCAGGGAGACCCTGGGGTCAGCTGCTCTTTTCTCAGAAGCAGCAGCCCTGGCCCACAGCCCCATGCCCACCTGTCCCCTCAGTGCAGCCCAGCCCTACATGAATCCTGGGGAAGAGTTAGGGGTCAGAGGAGAGGTACCCCACTTGAACCCCAAGACCTCTTGCCTCAGGGCACTGTGAAGGAGGAGAATGAGGGGAAAGGCATAGGCCAGAGATAGCCAGAGAGCTGAAGCCAGGAGTGGGCTTGCTAGCGGTGGGCGGGCAGACAGGCGTCTGTCCTGCCAGGGGCCCAGGCTGGCTCTGCAGACAGCCTCTTTTCTATATGGAAATGAAGAATTTAGGCTAATGGAGCTCAACCATCTCTAATTTTGCGATGGCAGGAGGATTTTGATTGAAAGTAATTAAGCAAGCTAGCTGTAAAATTAATTAAAGCAAAAGGGGGGGATTTTTTATTGGATTGGATAGCGATATAGCGTCTGTCAGGCGGGGGACGGATGGGGGTGACCTGAATCCTCTGCCCTCCCCCCTCCCACTCGGGACGTTTATGTCACTTTAATCTCCTTACAGCGGCTGCTGTGCATTTGTTTGAAATAATCAAGGAAATATGGTCAGAAATTGTCAGCTTTCAGATCTAATTTACCTGACGGCCCCTGCGCGAGCCGGCGCGGCCTGGGGAGCGAGCGCGCGTGAGCGGGTGGGGGAGCTGAGTGGGCTCCAGCTCGCTGGGCCCTTCAGCCCGTGCCAGGCCCAGGCACCCAGGGGTGGGAGGGAGGGTGCCGCTGGCCCCGTGGGCACCTCCTGGGGCATTGCCCGGTTTTGGAACAAACGCTCCCGCCCCCCACCCACCTGCTGCCTCTTGCTCACACTGTAACCAGCTTTAGGGTTTAGGGAATATAGGATTAGGGAGGTGGCTGTAATTCCTTATTCCAGATGGCTGACAACTGCTAAACCCCTCCACCAGGGCCACGGTTTTAAAAATACTCCTAAATTAGTCCCCTCATGTCCTGGTCGTTGGCCTCAGCAAGGGGATTGAGGAGACCGGCTGCAGGGAGGGCAGAGTGGCGTGGTTCCTCGCTGTGCCCTCTGCCACCTGCTGCCCTCCCCACGGCTTCTCCTGAGCCTGCGCTTTCCTTCCTGGGCCTCTGCCCCAGGCCTGTCCCTTAATCCCAGGAAAGTGCCTGCTCTGCTTCCCCCTCGAGCACAGCTCACAAGGACTAGGGTTCTCTGTCCCTACAGCAGGAAGGCCCCTCCCACTGCCACAGTCCCACCCTTTCCACTGGGTGAACCAGGCCCCAGAGCCCCGCTCCATTCGCACAGCCCTTGGGGAATGAAAGTGCCTGACTTCTAGGCCCTGCACCCCAGTCAGTCAGAAAGTCAGTAAGTGTCCACAGACAGGGGTCTGTCCTTCCCGCCGTTTAGGCCCCTTGCTGATGGCTCATGGGTGAAGGCCCGGAGAGAGAGCGCAGGCCTGCGTGCGGGGCATGGTACAGGCGCGGGGGCCAGGAGGGCCGTGGGCCTGTGTCTCCCTGCGTTCGCCTCTTCCCCTTCTGACCTCAGGGCTCGGTGGGGGCGGATGGACTCCAAGAAGCAGCTGCCTCCCCTTGGCGCCCTCAGGGTGTGGCTCTAGCTTAGGGATTCTGGTGTCCTGCCCTAGTGGGCCAGTGCGTGGCTTGAACCTTCCCCAGCAGGGAATCCTTGGGCTCCTGGGTCCCAGGGCCCTGGAGCGGTCAGTCTCCAGGGCTGCAGAAGGCTCCCCTTTTGACAGAAATGGGTACAGCAGTGCGGTCTGCTGGGTGTGTGAGAGGGCTCGGAGTGGGCATTGGGTCCCTGGGTCTGTCGGGTCCTGAATGGTGAGCGACCCAGACTTTCACCAAATCTCACCACCTCCCAGGCCTCAGCCCCCTCCCCGTTCTGAAGTTCTGTGCAAATCTAGGCCAGCCTCCAACCGGTAGCTGTTCCCCCGTGCAGGGGGGGCATGGGGCTGAGTGCAGGCTGCGCTTGGGAACTCTTGGGGACTGGAGGAGGCTCAGGGTTCTGGGTTCCAAGGACAGCCGATTCGACTGAGCAGCCAGCTCCCCGTTGGCTCCCTGTGCAGCACACCTATTAGAAAGCCTCTGTCCCCACCTGCCCTCTTCGGTGGCACCCAGACGCCCTCTGCCTTGTCTTCTGCGGGTCTTTCCCTACCCTCAAGAGTTCTTCCTCACCCCCGGCTCGGCCCTGGGTGACTCAGTCTGCCTCCTCCAGCAGCGAGGGAGGGGGAGCCCCTGTCGTTCCTTCCAGCCCCGCTCTGGAGCACAGCCCTGGGGGGGCCTCGCCTGCCCCTTCTGAGCTGCCTCTGCTTTGACCTCCACTCTCCCCTCACCATGAGTCACTCAGCCTGGGGGCGGGGAGGAAGGCCCAGGGCTCTGCCCAGGAAGAGGGGAAGAAGCTGCTGGCTCTCCTGCAGGGCCTCAGGGCCCACTGAGGTCTTCCGGGCCCTGCACACCCTCCTGTCTGCACCCAGGAGGGCCAGCCACAGACAGAGGCCCTGCCCTTAGTGTTCATCAGCTGCAGAGACAAATCCCACGGGATAGGCCATTAGAGAGTCTGTGGCCCCAGCCTAGCCTCTCACCTCCACGCGTGGCTCACGGCTGCTTGTGCCAGCCTGTGCCCTCGGCACGTGGAGGGACCAGCCCAGGGCCTGCACCAGGGTCTCGGGCAAGGGGCTTATTTCTGAGCTTGGTGCAGGTCCGGCGCTGCCAACAGCTGGTGCTAAGGTAGAGGGAGGCTCCTGTGGAAAGGATCCCATGGCAGCCTGGCACACTGAGGCACAGAGCGAGAAGGAGAAGTCCGAGGGGAGCAAGAGACCTCGGCTCAGAGGAGGGAGGAGAGGCCCCCATGGGCTCCTGGTGCCCTTGGGACCACCCTGAGCCCTCGTGGGAAGAACTGCACTGGGGATGCTCTGCTGAAAATCCACTTTGGGAACTAGTCCTATGTGGGGAGGAGAGAACTTTGATTCCAAGTGGTTCTCCTTGGGGAAGAGGGACAGGGCTGGGTGGTGGCAGCAGGCCATGGGCACGGGGCTGGTAAGTCAGAGGACAGGCCTGGGTGAATACACGCCTTTCCTCAACAGCGGCTGTGGGCTGGAACAGAAAAGTGAGAGGGAAGCTCAGGGGAACAGGGGTCAGGGGCCAGCCCAGCAGTGCCCCAGTGCTCTCCACCTGGCCGGCCTGGCTCGATCTCCACCTCTGAGGGAACACATGTGGCCTCCAAGGGTTCCTGCTGCCCCCTTTTTCCCTGGCCTCCAAGGCTTGGAGGAAACAGCACTAGGCTGGCCTCCTCCCTCAGGGCTCCTCCTCTGTCTTCCCTTAGTGCCACACGTCTATTCTCTTGGGTGGAACTCGTGGTGGGAGAAAAGGCCAGTGGAGGATAATTGGACAGGCCCCGCTAGCCCCAGGGTGCTGTGGCTTTGACCGGCCGCCAGGCCCAGCTCCCTGCAAACATGGTGGAGTGAGGACTTCCGAGTGGAGGTCGGCCTGGCCTAGCCAGCTGGGCGCTTTCTCCCTTTAGGTGGGGCCTGGCACGAATCAGGCTGGCTGTTCCCCCTCCACCCCCTGGTCCTAACTCATGCTTGATAAGGGCCAGTGACTTCAGGAGAGTTCTTGGGGAGCCCTGGCCACAGGCACCGTGGGGGATGAGGGGGGTCCCTGCCCAACTGGGAGAGAATCCCAGAGTGGCAGGGGTCAAGCTCCAGGAATCATTAACCACAGGGTCTCCTAATGCCCACGGTGCCAGGGGCCTGGCCGCTCCCCCAGCCAAGTCCCTGCCAGAGTCGGCTGGCTGTGACTGAGGCTCTGGGCTCCCGGAAATGCCTGGGGTCAGGCCGGGCTAGGCTGTTGCCCCTCCTGGCTCACAGAGGCTCCCTGCCCACCCAGCTGGTTTCCTTCTCCGGGACCTCCATCTGCCCACCCTGCTACCCCAGGTCCAGAGTCCCTTCCCTCCAGGCTAGCCTCCGTTTCTCACCCCTCAGGCCTCAGGTCTCCCTGGCCCAAGCCTGGCCGTCCTCCGTCCCCCCTGGCTTCACAGTCGCATTTTGCTGCCAGCGCAGGGCACTGAAAAACTGCTGGCACTGCCAAAAACCCTGTGTGCGCTATGACTCCCCAAACATCCCTTTATTTTTATTGTTCTGTTAATTACTGTTTAAACTTTAATAAGTCACTTCGTCAGGAGGGGGGACCTGCCGTGAGCCTTTCTGTGCAAACACGGGCCGGGAGTGACTCGGGTGTAATATAACCCTTTATGCGATGTGGGAATGTTTAGATTGTAACAGAAACTTGTTATTTTAATGACGGTTGGGGGGATCTGAGCGCGGAAGAGCGGGAGGGGTGGGCAGTCCCCTCCGTCCCACCGAGGGCCTGAGGTGGCCTGGCGTCGTCAGGGCTGTTCCCTTGCTGCCTTAGCAGAGGGTCCAGCAAGGCTTGGGGCCTGCTGGGCTGTCCACTGGGGCAGGCAGCCCTGCTCAGAGGAGGCTCAGGGCAGAGGAGGCCCAAGGAGAGGCCGGGCCTTGGTGGGTGGGGATGCAGAAGGTCCGAGCAGTGCTCCATTGCCAGGGCAGAGGCAGGCTGGGCCCAGCTGCCCTGCAGTTACCAAGGAGGGAGCTCTGCCCGAAGTCACCGTTGAGCATAGGGGTGGCACCATGCGCTCCCCAGCTCCGAGTCAGACGTGACACCCACGTCGTCTGCTTTGTTACAGAGGAGGGTGCAGAGCACCAGGGCAGAGGGAACTTGCGTGAAGTGGCACGCGTGTAAGAGGGCCTGGGTCTCCAGCTCTGGCTTGCTTTATTTGGAAGCTGCAAAAGCCCAGGTGCTGAATGGGGTCTCAAAGCTGCCCGCCGTCCCACAGTGCAGGGGACAGAGGAGCTCAGGTCCCACCCTGGGACCTGGGATCGTCCTCGTCACCTGGGAGTGGGACTTGGCTAGGACTCACCCTCCCGCCCCTCACTCTCATCGGGAAGAGGAGCTGCGAGTTGAGGTCCGGGTCCCTCTGCTGTCTTCTCACGAGGGCTGCCTCCATCTCCCCGGAAGTCAGGGGCTTGGGCCCAGGGTGGGGGTGATGACAGCCTCCGCCCCTTTTCCCCTCCCAGAGGTGCTTCTGCCCCACACCTGCTTCCAGCGTGGGGACACCTAGGGAGGACACCTTGCCCAGGGTCTGTGGGGCTCCCCCCAGGACGTCAGGATACCTCAGGGCTTGTTCCCTTGCTTTGTCTTCCTTTGCTCCGTCTGTCTGTCCATCCATCCACACAGAGCCAAACCTCTGCTGTTTTCAAACCCTGGAGTGGCAGGAAGGAAGGAGCCCCGTGCTTGTCCCCAGGGCCCTGTGCCCAGCCAGTGTTAGTGAAAGGCAAGGCCAAGGGGCCCCTCCTCTGTCTAAGACCAGCAGGAACCAGTTCGGCCCAGGAAGGAGACCCTTGCCCCCTGGGCTCCCCTGTCTCGCTCTTGCTGCCTCCCACTGAGGGTGCTGCAGGGAGGCCAGTGGCCCTGCCCCCCACCTCCTGCTTGGCAGGGCCAGAGGCTCAGGCCTGGGTGCCCTCAAGCTGGAGAGAGAGCCCCCAGATGGTGGCAGCGGCCTGGGCCGCGAATCGCTGAGGTTTTCCTTTTCCGAGCAGCGCGTTTCCCTAAATTGTCTTTGACTGCGTGCATGGGTAATGAAAGTTTATGCCCTTGTTAGAAGGACAGGCGGCCAGTTCCGGTTAGAACTGGGGCTGTCTCCCTGCCAGCCCCTCAGCCCGCTCCCCAGCAGGAGAGAGTGTGAGCCGTGGTGTGTGTGTGTGTGTGTGTGTGTGTGTGTGTGTGTGTGTACTCGCGCGCGCTTGCACGCAGCCCCCTCCCTGGTGGATAAGAAGGCTGTTAGGGGGAGAGGGGACGGAAAAAAAAAGAAAAAAAAAATTTCCATATTTGTGTAAGTTGCTTTAAAAGCATTTTATCATGTCATAAAAAAGGGAAAGTACTCTCAGAAATTGATCCTCTCTGCCAGCCCATTGGACAGAAGGACGTTGGGATGTTAATGGCCATCCTGCTCCAGGGTGGCTTATTAAAAAATTTATACATAAATGCTTAAAATTGCATAAATTATTTAAAAAAAACCAACAAAGTAAGCAATTTGAATTCCCTCTTTTCCTCCCCTTCTCTCGGTCGCCCCTTTCCCGGCCCCTCCTCGGGGCCCTCCTGGTCCCCGGGCTCCCGTCCCCTCCTCAGGGCGTTCCCCCTCTTTTCTCCACTTCCCACCGCATCCCCCTGCACTGTCTGCCCTGCCCTCCTCAGGGGTTTCCCTGCCTCACCCACAAATTAATGAAACAGCCAGCCCACCACCAAACACTCACGCACACACACACACTAATAAAAACACCACTAATAATCCCCCAAATCGTGAAATTAAATATTAAGGCCAAAGGAGGCGGACGTGGCGCGGAGCTGCCGCCACGGTTGCCGAAGTTGGAGCTGATGAGTGTGTCTCTCGCAGGCGTGGAATGTCACCCACACATCCCGGAGACCGGAGTGGGGAGTTTTATGATGGTTTTTCATTGATTTGTTTCCCCAGCGCAGCTGCCGACCTCTATTGAGGGACAAACATAATCAGCACTGACGCAAATTAGATGGTTATTCGTTTTGAAAATTGACAGAAAAACAATAAAAAAGATGAAATGCTCCCAAATCAATAGATATAATGAAATTCAAATAATCCGAGAGATGAGGTCTCCATGGCAACTGATAATGTGGAAAAGAAAACAATTTAATAAAGGACAGACACACTTTGAAAACAGATTGGGCCCGGGGAGGGGGGCGGGCTGCCGGGCGGAGGGCTGGAGCGCGGGCTGGCGAGTGAAGGATCACTGTCCGTCCCAAGGACACCCGCCATAATTAAGCGAGGCTTTCGGCCCCAGAAAGTGCAGATTCAGGTTTTAATACACAAAATTATTTCAGGAGCAGTGAATCGGAAAGTCGTTTGTAATGACCTTCCTGAGAGGCCCGGGCGCGGGGCATGTTGGAGGCTGGGCGGCCGGGCCGGCTGAGTTATGGCATATTTGTGTTTTTATAGTGCGGAGGGGAGGGGGTGGTGGGGGGGGAGGGGGGAGAAGGTTAAACAGTATTTACAGCTCAGTTGTTTTCAGAGAGGAAAGAGAAATAGAGTTCATGGGGAGATGCAGCGGGCAGGCGGGCGAATGAGCCAGGGAGGCCTCTGGGCAGCAGCGAGGGGAGGTGGGCCCGGGCCATCTCCCCCCAGGCTGCCTGGCCTATGTCAGCTTCCGCCCAGGGGGTGCCAGGAGTTGCCTGCCCCCCGCTGCAGGTCCTGGTGTGGCTCAGCTGGTTGAGGCCTCTCTGGGGGATAGGTGGGAGGCGCTGTCCAGGCTGCGTGGACGCCCAGCGCACCTCTCTGTAAAAAGGAGGGGCATTTCTCCGGCTGCCATGGGAAGCCCACACTGCTGGTCCCCCCAGCCTCGCGCCCACCCATGCTCTGTATAGCAGCCTGTCCCCTGTTCAGATGGTGCTGTCCTTGGACTGGGGCTGGGCCTTGGGCACAGTGGGTGAGGACCGCATGGCCCATCGCAGCGGCCTGCACTTCACGGCCTCCCTGCCTTCGTCACTCTGGCTCAACCTCCCCACAGAGTGCCCACCTTGATCCTGCAAAAGAGAGAAGCTCAGTCCCTTTGCATCTGCAGAGGTGGTACCCCAGAAGGGAGGGCCAGGCTGACCGTCTCCACGCCCTCCAGGGCCACTGACGGCCCAGCCCTTGGGGCCCTGGGCTCCCCCAAGGCACCCTGCTCAGGCTGTGTCTCCCCACTGGCTGCAGAAGTCATGTTCCTATTCTGTTCCCGTGACCACACGCAGCATTTCCAGCGTCTGGGCCTCTCGACATGCGCGCGTGTGAATATAACACGGTTATACAAACAGACACCCGGGTGTGTGCACGCACACAGGCATGTACGCGGTCTGTGTGCGTTTGCCCGGTGCGTGTGTTTTAAATCTCCCCTGGGTGGTAACTCTCTTTTTTCTCCCCTTCCTGTTTGGCTGTGACCTGGGGGAGATTGATAGCCAGCCTGTGCGGTTGGATGCTAACAGTTCCCCTGATTTATAGAGTTACTTACGCTAAGTGAGGCCACTTAGACGCGTCTGGATAGTAAACCTTTTAACTGGACTAAAAAATCATAATAAATAAATAAACAAAGGGGGGCAAGCTAGGGCCCGGCAACCAAGCCCCACCCATTCCACAGCTTGGAGCTGTCGAGGACGAGGGACCTGACCGGGAGCCCTAGCAGAGCGGCGGCTACTCTCCCCTCCCCGCAACTCTCAGATGCCCTTCTGGTCCCATCGGAGGATGGGATCAGGCCCAAGAAGGAAGGACACACATCTCCTGCAGGACAGATCCTGACCAGGGCAGCTAGAGGAGGGAACTGTTCCCATGGAGGTGGGATGCGAGGTGGGGAGGAGGGTCGGGGAACACGTGTCCAGCGACCCTTCCTTACTCGCAGACTAGCTGCTCATATGGCACCTGTGCTCTTTGCCACAGTGACAGCTCTTTTTTTTTTTTTTTTTTTGTGGTACTGGGGGTTGAACCCAGGGCCTCGAGCCTGCATGCTTTGCAAGTGCTGGACCACTGAGCTGCGGCCCCAGCCCTTTTTTTTTTTTTTTTTTTTTTTTTTTTACTTTTCGAGACAGGGTCTCACTAAGTTACGCAGACTGACCCTGGTCTCGAACTTGCGATCCTCCGGCCTCTGGCTCCTGAGCCGCTGGGACGAGCACCGCCGCACCCGGCTCAGTGACAGCTCTTGTAGTGACTTTTAAATGTCCATTCCCTCTTCTGGACTGGACGGTCCACCGTGTGGGAACAAGAGTGATGTAGGACCTGGGGGTGCCTGTCTTGCAAAAACACAACCTCGGGGTTCAGCCCAGGAAGCGCCTGGCCTGTAGAAGGTGCCCAGGGAGCACCGTTGAATGGACATCGGCACAAGGCCTCCAAACTGGGGCGTGTGGTGTGTGGAGTTTGAGCTGCTAGGGGGTAGCAGGGGTGGACACCCCGACAGTGCACAGCCCTGAGAGTCCAGGACAGCTGGGTGGACGGCTGTGGGAGGTGCGTGTGTGGTTTGAGCCTTTGACCTTGGACACCTGAGCCTGGTGGGCGTCCGGCTCCAGCGCTGACGGGGTGTGTTGGAGGGCACTTACCAACCTCGCCGCCTCACCTGGAAATGGGACCAGGACTTCAGGTTGGGGGCAATGCTGCGGGGACACCAAGGTGACTGTGAATGCCCAGCGTGCTCCCAGCTCAGACAAGGTGCTCAGGAGGTGTCAGCAGCTGTGTGGTTCTATGGCGGCCACCACAGTGGTCCAGCAGAGCCACTGCCCCCTCAGCTGCCTGGCAGCAGACAGCCAGGGGCCCAGCGCACCTCACCCCAGGGACTGGCTCCCGGTCCCTGCCTCCCCACCTCCTGATATACAGCGGGCATTAGGCCGCCCAAAGGGGATACTGCATCCTTAGGAAGAAATATGTCCTCATTTTTCTTAAACACCGTTTCCACTGAGTGAAATGTTTAGAAGGGACGCGCAGGGAGAACTTTATTTCCTACCAGGGAGTTCAGAGCCACCAAGCAGAGACCATAAAGCACGGGGAGCCTGGTAGCTGACAGGCAGCCCGGCCCTGAAACGCATTACTCATGGGCAGGGAGGGGCTGCCAGGCCTGCCCAGGCCCCTGGGACTGCCCCTGCCCTGGCAGGACAAGCAACTCCAAAGCCCGGGGCCATGGGCGATGGGCACCAAGCCTCGCCTCCCCTTGAGCCCAGGCTGCCTGCAGGAGACGGCCTGGCCCTGATCCATGCGGAAGACTCAGCTTCCCCAGGCCTTGACCTCCATTCAGGGAGATCAGGGGACACAGGGCCCAGGTGCAGCTCCAGAAGCCCCCCTTTCTCACCCAGAGCCGGCAGGAGCGCTGGCCTTCCCAGTCTTCCGAGGGAATGATGAGATTCATGCCATACCGGGCCCTTCTCCCGAGGCCCTCCCTTCATTCGATTTCTGAAGCTGGCTGATTTGAATATTTATAAATATCAGTAAATTATTTATTGTAGCAATCTGCTGCACCATTTTACCCATCACAGTTAACACTTTAGGGGGCTCCATGTTATGGGAGCAGGAAGTGGGGGTGAGGGGGAGACGGGGCAGGGGAGGCAAGGAGCCCCCTGCAGGGAGGCCTGGGACCTCCCAGAGCTCACCGTGGAGGCTGTATGGGGCCATACCAGGCCCCAGCCTTTGTGGGCTCCTGGCAGGCTGTGCTCAGGCTCTGGGTGTCCACGACTCCAGGATGAGCCGCCGCCTCTGTCAAGTGGGGCCGCAGTGGAACCTGCTCAACTGGGTCGTTACAAGGCTTCGGAGATCTTGCCATGAAGGGGGACAATTTGTGCCTCTCTTTCCCCTACGCTGGCAGGGTCTGCTTGGCTCAGGCTCCCTGCTGGGGGTTCGTAGATGTTGGAGCCCTGGCAGGGAAGCTTTGAACCTGGGGGACTGCGGGGCCGCTTGCCGCAATGAGGGGAGGGTGGCGAGGGCAGCTTCCTGCCTGGCCTCTCTCCGCCTCCCCTGGGCCAAGCAGGGTTTCCTGGTATTGGGATCTTGAGCCAGATGTGGCACCACATCTGCCTGGCCCAGCTGCCTTCCCCCCAGGCCCTGTGCTTGGCACTGACAAGCGTCCTCTCACCCTGCAACTCTGCTGCCCACCCACGGGAGAAAGCGGCCAGGCCAGGAGCCTGCGAGGGGCAGAGCCGGGCACGTGCTCGCCACCGACCCCAGGGGCCCAGCCACAACTGTGTGCCGTGGCCCTCTCGAGTTCACCCCGGCTGGCGGTCCATAGCCACCAGGGCCAGAGACAGCAGCCGCCCCCCACCCCCACCCCTGGTGGGCAGAACGGGAGTCCCCTGGCCTTCCCACCCTGCAGCCCAAGCCTGCCTCCTGGGCAGTATTGTTCCCAGAGGAAGTGTCCAGTGTAAATAGAGCAGCGGGCAGGCTGGCGGTGGGAAGGAGATGAAAGGGGCAGTGACAGGGCTGGGGACGGATGGCTTCCTTCCATTGAGGCCTGGCCACGGCGTTTATATTTTAGGGAAGAGAGTCAGAGGAATGTTTACACGGACAGGAGTCTGGGGTCAGACCACGGGGGGGCTGTCTAGAGGTCCCAGGGCCTTGATGGAGGGGCTGGCAGCAAGGCCCCGTGGGGCGGGCCGGAAGGCAGGCGGGCAGGCAGCTCAGCCCACTGGCTTTGTACATGCCCCCCTGCCCGCCACCCCGGCCTCGCACGTGTTGGCACTTACGGCCGCAAGCCGTGCCTCTGCCTCTGTCCCTGTGCCCCGGGCCCACGCGCCCCCTCCACCTCCACCCTCGGGACCAGCAGTAGAGTCAGAGGGAGGGCAACATCTGGAAGGCAGGTGGGCTGGGGCAGAGCAGCAGCTGGAGGGCAGGTGTAGGGGGAGTCGGCAGGAGCAAAGGGGCCCAGGGCTGGGGGTGGGCCCCGGGTGCACAGCTGCATCGCAGCTGGCGGGGGCCCAGGCAGGGACCGAGCCGGCACACAGTCGAGATGGAGAGAGGGTGGGCTGGGCTGGGTGGGCCGAAGTTCAGGGAGGCTCCAGGATGGGTGGGGGCCTGGGGAGGGGGTGTCACCAGCAGCAAGTGCAGTCTTGGGAGCTTCTGCTTCCCTCTTCCTAGGGATAAATATTTATAGATTCATTTGCCGTCTGCCATACACACTTGGCTGCTTACCTCCTGGTAAAAATAGTGCGGGCTCCCCCCTCCCGCTCTGCCCTCCCCATCCAGGACAAGGGACAAAGGGGACCAGGTGAGGCCGGCTCCCCTGGAGGCCCGTCGGCAGAAGTGTGGTATCACAGAGCCTGCTGGCCCACGCAGAGGTTGAGTGGGGTGGGTGGTGACTAGGGGCCCCACGTTGGTGTGTAGAGGGGTACAAGTGGGGGCCTCCCCAGGCCTGGAGCTGGGAGTGGAGTGGGCAAGGGTCCCTGGCCCTGAAGCCAGGTGTCTGGACTAGGAGGATGGAGCGTGTTCAGCAGAACCTTCTCTGGCCATGGGCTGGGCTGGAGTCACCCAGTACCTTCTGGGCCACCTATACCAGCAGCTGGTGGCAAGGCAAAGATCTGGGGCCGTGGGCATCATGCACACCAAGGGATTGGCAGTTAGCTGTGTGCAGAAGCCAAGGGTCCCTGTGGGATGAGGCTCCTGGGTAGACACGGGCGTGGCTGTCAGTGGGCTTCCCGGGCTGTGGGTTCTCACGGGGTTTGGCCCACCACAGAGTAGCCCCTTCTGACTGTGGGGCCGGAGAGCAGAACCCTCACTTGGCCTTCTGACCTAGATGTTGTTGTTGTTAGGTGCTGTCGAGTCGGTATCCAACCCATAGCGACCCTCATAGGGTTTTCAATGGCTGAGTGCTTCAGGATTGCCTTGGGAGTGGATTGCCAGGCCCTTCTCCCATTTTTGCGGTGCTGGGAATTGAACTCTGGGCCTCAGAGACTGCAGTGCAGCGCTCTACCAACTGAGCCAAATCCCAGCCCCCTGACCTAGACGTGGCATGTCATTTCCCTAGTGAGGGCCACAGGAAGCACACGTCGGTGGGGCTCCCTAGACACAAAGTGAGTGTGAGCCAAGACCCTCTCAGTGGCCACCACCCCGTCGCTGGCTCCACCACAGGGCCTGGTACAGTGGGGGCTTATGAAATGGACCGGTGGGCAGATCCCTGTGGGGGGGGGGCCACCATGGTATGTGTGTCCACCTTTGTTGGCCTTCCTGGCCATACGCCCCCTGGGCCTCTGGGTGCCCTGACTGGGGCAGAGTGGAGGCTAAGCAGCTTCGCAGGGGCAGCCAGCGCTCCAGCAGCCTTGCTGGCGTTTCCAACTGCTCGTGTGGCTGCCATGTCAGGGATTGGGCACCGTGTCAGCAGCTTCCGGACTTTCCACGAGGGACCTCGTGGGTCCCAATCTTCCCCGGTCTGGGGCTCCTCTGGGCTGGGAAGTGGGCTCCCAAGGACCAGCCTTCTAGGGCTGCAGGAGCTGGCCAAGGTGGAGGTGGAGGAAGGAAGTCCTGGGACAGGAAGAGTGAAGAGCTCTGTGCTCGGGTGGCCCTCACTGAGGCTTGAAGTGAGGGAGAGGCCAGGGGTCAGGGGGTAGACTGTAAAGGGCCAGGAAGCCCCTGACAGGGTGAGGAACTGAGGAAAAATGGAAGCCTTAGAGAGGTCCTGAGTGGCTGGGGCCAGAGAGAAGAGCTCTGCTGTGCGGAAAGCAGAGTCTGGAGTCAGTGGGGCCCCAGGGCCTGAGCCAGCAGAGGAGCTCCCAGGGGACGAGATGCTTAGGTGGGGAAGATGACAGCCAAGAGCTGCCCGACGACAAGGCAGGAGGTCGGCCCTAGCCAGAGGCTGGCTGCTTCCGACTGCTCCCCGGGGCCCTGTGGCGAGGTGGGGAGCTCGCAGCGGAGCCTGGCCACTGCAGGCCAGCAGTGTGGCTCGGCAGACGCCCCACCGCCAGCCCTCACCTGCCTGTGCCCTGGTTCCTTTGTGTCAGGGGACGTACCGCCAACTCAGAGGGGCTACTTAGGGCCAAACAAGCCTAGGAGGTGCTTCCAGGAGCCGGGGGCTGGAAAAGAAGACTTGTCTGAAGAGTCACTAGTTTGTTCGAACCACCTGCCATGTGCCGGGCTCTGCGCCAGACTCTGAGTCCAGCCCCGGGGCTCCCCATCTCGTGGGGGAGCCAGGCTCATGCCCGGCAGTCTCAGGGGAGTTTGACGGGACTGTGATGGGTTGATGGATCGATTGGGGAGACCTGTGGCTTGGAGCTATGGGACAGCTCGGGGAGGCTGTGGTTGTCGTGCAGGCCTCTCACCTCTGTACCCCCTCCGTCCCTGCAGCTGAAGGCACGCGGTGCACTGACCCGCCTGCAGGCAAGCCCGCGATGGCGGCCAAGCGCAAAGGTGGCCTGAAGCTCAACGCCATCTGCGCCAAGCTGAGCCGCCAGGTGGTGGTGGAGAAGGGAGCAGAGGCCGGCTCCCAGGCCGAGGGCAGCCCACTCCGGCCGCCGCGGGACAAAGAGCGCAGTGGCCCGGAGCAGGGGGTGGCCCATGCCCCCCGAAGCGAGGAAGACAAGAGGCGAGCCGTGATTGAGAAGTGGGTCAACGGGGAGTACAGTGAGGAGCCCGTGCCGGTCCCCGTGCTGGGGCGCATCACCCGCGAGGGCCCGGAGCTGCCCCCTGAGGGCGTCTACATGGTCCAGCCCCAGGGCTGCAGCGATGAGGAGGACCACCCGGAAGAGCCCCCCAAGGATGGCAGCGGCCTGGAGGAGAAGGACTCGGGCAGGCCACCCTCCAAGGATGACAGCGGCCCCAGCACCAAGCAGGCTTCAGGTGGGTGTGCGGCCTTGGAGGGAGGGTGGAGGCTGGCAAAGGGCCCTGTGCTGGGGAGAGCCAGCAGGGAGGATGGTGTGTCCTGGCCACGCCCACACCTCCTCCTCACTCACACCAGGACCCGTCCAGCCCGGCGAGGGCTCCTGGCTGGGCAAGGGCAAAGAAGGCAGCTCCCCGAGTGTGTGAGCAGGGCTGGGAAGCTGCCCAGTGCATGGGGCCTCTGAGGAATGATGGACAGAGGGACAGTGGACAGACAGACAGACCAGACAGACGAGTGGGCGAGCCGTGGGTGGGTAGTGACTGTTGGCACACACCTGCAGGGGACAAGCCTGTAATGGGGCCACGGTACCTGGCCGCAAGTGTGGGGAGCAGTGGATGGTGGTGCGCGGCGGCCCAGTCCCCTGAGCTCAGGTCTCTTGGAGCCTGGAGAGACCTGGAGCGGGCTTTGTTCTCACCTCCTAGCCGCCTCCCTGTGCTCCATCTCCCCCGATTTGGGCAGGGCCTCAGTGCCACGAGGCTGGCCTGCGTCAGCCAGCAGACCCCCGGACACCCAGGGGCCCGGAGGTGGTCTTCTGGCTGACCTTTTCCCCACAAGATGGCTGAGGGCCAGTCTGGGGCTTCAGGCAGGAGAGGGGTCCCCACCAGGCCCGGAGTCCCGGGGTCTGAGGCGTTTGCTGTGGACCCCAGCCTCCTCCCCAGGCTTGTGCCTGGAGCCCTGCCCCTCCCCTGCCCGCTCCCCTGTCCCCTTCCCCTGCAGCAAGGGGCGCATCTCCTCCCCGTGTGGGGAGCCCTGCGCAGCCACATAATTATGCATATAAGATATAAACAGAGCTGTTTAATTATCCTTCGCCACATCAGTGACAGAGTAATTAACAAACATTGCAAGATCAATGAGGAAAAGTGTGACCTTCAGCTTCCTCTGATAGGAAAAGCCCTTGCTAGTGCCAGACACAAGGTGATTGTGCTGGGCCTGAGGAGGGGAGAGGGGCAGACGCAAGGGCCACTGTCCCTTCCACACCCCTCCACACCCAGCGCGGCCTGGGGCGGGGGAGCAGCGCAGCCTCCGCTCCTGTGGAGTGGGAAGCTGCGAGCTGAGAGGGCGGGAGGCAGGGGGCTCCACTGTCTGTGGCCTGGTGGCCCCAGGCCTCGCCCCTCAGCCCTGGGCGCTGAGCCAGCCCGCCAGAGCCCCAGCTGCCACCATGGTCTTGGCCCCCCAGGCCACCGCTGGGCCTGGGGGCTCAGGAACGCAGGGGCTGCCTCTGGGACCCCCGCCGGGCCCCTCCCTTCGCGAAGCTGCCTGCCCTTCAGAGCCCTCTGTTTCTCTGCCATATATAGTGAGGGCTCAGCTGCCTCCGGCTATTTTTAGCCCCTCTCCCTGGTCCCTGAGCCACCGCAGCAGCCAGAGCCCACTCCTCCCAGGCCAGCCCCCAACCTGGGCAGCTGGAGCGGCCCCAGGCCTGTGCTCACCGCCGCCAGCCGGGGGAACAGCTGTCTGTCGGTTCCTTGAGTCACTCTGCCCAGCCTGGGTGTCGGGTGAGGGAGACCGCCAGTGATTGCCCTTTTCCTCATCCAGGGGCGCTTCAGTGCGCCCAGGAGTGCGCCCCTCCCCCAGGAGCTCAGCGCCTCTCCTTCCACACCCTGCAGTCTTGCTCTCCTGCCGGGCCCCACCCTGCTTCATCAGTCCCTTTGTGGGGTGCTCCGAGCATCCCAGACCTGGCTGGGATGGGGCAGGCGGATCTCCTCTGGCCACGCCCTCCCTGGGGCCTGGCCGCGCTGAATGTGCCCAGGTGGGCAGGCTGGGAGCTGAGCAGAGAGACCACGGAGCCCCTGCGCTCTGTGGGTCTCACTCGCCTGTGTGCGTCCAGTCCTGGCTCGGGTCGCAGTCCATGGGAGGTGCACGGCAGGGGTTAGGTGGGGGAATAAATGTGTTCGTGTGTCGGGCTGAGGATGGGCTGGCCTCCAGCTGTGCCGAGGGGAGCGGGTGTGGGGCTTGGGTGTGCGTGTGTCGAGTTGGAGAAAGTAACTAGAGGCATGAGCTTGTGTGTGTGAGTGCGTGGGCGCATGTGAATAGTACTAAGGGCGTGTGTGAGTGTGGACATGGGGGTGAGGCATGTGACAGTGTGCACATACCTGAGTCTATGTGAGGGCAGCGTCCCTGCAGGGAGGCCCTCCAGGGTCTGCCGCGTGCCCTTGGTGCAGACTGGAGAGAAGCCAGGCTGTCCTCCAGGCTGCCACCCTGGACCCAGCAGGACCAACCCCTCCTGTTGGCCCTGCCCCCCCCACTCCCAGGGGAGTCACCCTCAGGTGTAAGGACCAGGGGTGGCGGGGTGACCAGAGAGTCCGAAGGAGTTATCCATATCCGAATCTCAACTGGAGTGGGGAGCCCTCAGTGAGTCGGGGGAGGGACATCTGCACAGTCCCTGCCCTGCTCAGCTGCGTTGTTGGGGACCATCAACAACTCGGGGAGGCCCGGAGGCTGGGTCCTGGGGTGTCTTGGGGAAAGGCACTCACCTGCCCAGGATCCATTGATGGGGGTCAGGGAAGGTTCTCCAGGCAGGCCCACTCCTGGCCCTACCCGGAGCATCTCCCCTGGCCTCCCTTCCTCCTGTCCAGCCACCAGCCCACATGCCTACCTGTCCCTGCCCCCTGTGACCACTGCCCCCACCCCAGGAGGCAGCTCGGGATCTGGCCTTCCAGTAAAATGACTTCTCTTTCATATTAGGCCAAGGCGAGAGCGGAGACATTTATGAAACTTTGTTTAATGTACTGAAAAGCCATCGGCCAGAACATTTAGGAAATTGATTTTCCTGGCATTGATGAACTCGTTTTATTTTACCCCAGTATTAATTACTTTTTTTTAAAACAAATTAATTTAAGAGTCATAAAACCTAACAAGTGAGCCAAATGTCCATAGATCATGTCCTGCTCCGCCCCTTCCCCCGGGGGCGGGGGCTCCTGGTGGGGACTCTCCTGTCCCTTGCTGCCCTGCTCCCTCCTGGAGATGACCCGCCCCTCTCTCCTCCTCCTGCAGGAGAGGCCTCCTCACTGCGGGACTATGCGGCCTCCACCATGACGGAGTTCCTTGGCATGTTCGGCTATGATGACCAGGACACCAGGGACGAGCTCGCCCGGAAGATCAGCTTTGAGAAGCTGCACGCGGGCTCCACGCCCGAGGCGGCCGGCTCCTCCGTGCTGCCCGCCGTGGAGGACGCCCTCAGCAAGCGGGCGCGCTTCTCCAAGTACGAGGAGTACATCCGCAAGCTCAAGGCGGGCGAGCAGCTCTCCTGGCCGGCCCACGGCGCCAAGGCCGAAGACCGGGCAGCCAAGGAGCTGGTCGGCCCCTTACCCGGCCTGCGGCTGCCCAGCACCACCACGCACCTGGAAACCAAGGCCACCATCTTGCCTCTGCCATCGCACAGCAGCGTCCAGATGCAGAACCTGGTGGCCCGTGCGTCCAAGTACGACTTCTTCATCCAGAAGCTGAAGACCGGCGAGACGCTGCGGCCCCAGAACGGGAGCACCTACAAGAAGCCGTCCAAGTATGACCTGGAGAACGTCAAGTACCTGCACCTCTTCAAACCCGGGGAGGGCAGCCCCGACATGGGCGGGGCCATCGCCTTCAAGACAGGCAAGGTGGGGCGCCCCTCTAAGTACGACGTCAGGGGCATCCAGAAGCCTGGCCCGGCCAAGGTTCCGCCCACCCCCAGCCTGGCTCCGGCACCCCTCGCCAGTGTGCCCAGCGCTCCCAGCGCCCCTGGGCCGGGGCCAGAGCCGCCCGCCTCCCTGTCCTTCAACACTCCCGAGTACCTGAAGTCAACCTTCTCCAAAACAGACTCCATCACCACGGGGACCGTCTCCACTGTCAAGTAAGGCGCTCCCCACCCCCACTGCCACCCTGCGCCCTGGGGCAGGACCTCCTTACTTGTGACCCTCGAGGTGGGGACACGTCCACTTGTTCGAGCTCAGAACGTCGCCCACATGCTTGCGTGCCCCTGCTCCTGGGCCCTCGTCCAGGGCCCGTGCACTGTTCACGGGCCTGCACACGCCACGTTTGCCTGTTACCCTCACAGGATGGCACGCACCGAGGCACGGTATCTGCTAATCCTTGGCCAGCAGGCACACCGGGGACTATGGTAGCCCCGCGGGTGCTGGGGTCCATGCCGGGTGGCCCTGGCTCCAAGCTTAGAGCCTGGGACATGGACAGGGCAGGAAGAAGGCAGGAGGGTGGGTGGGGCGAGTGTGGCCTTTCCGCCTTTATCCAGTGAGAGAGGGCTGAGCATGGGGGGCCAAGCAAGACCCTCTCCCAAAGCTCTCCCTGCACTCCAGCAGGGCGGGAGCCTGCAGCCGCCGAGGGCTGGGGACCCGGCACATCCGGGCAGTCCCTGTGGTGTGAAGGCAGGGTGGCGCCTCCCTCTGCCCACCACACAGACTCCTTCTGGCATGCCTGGTGTGCCCTCTCAGGGCCCAGGCCTTGGCTTCCAAGGCCTTCCATCCAGGCCAACTCCAGGCCTGGCTAGGCTTGAGGTGGAGCCCTCTCGCCCCGCTTTCTTTGAGCCACTTGGCCCTCATTAAGAGTTGGGCCGAGCCTCTTCCAGGCTTCTGCCAAGCGACTTTGTTCTGAGTACCTCGGTACACTGTGAGCCAAGGAGGGCAGAGCTGGGGCCCAGGTCAGGGAGCCGCTACCAGGTGCTCCTGGGGCCTGCGGCTGCCCCTGTCCACTGATCGGCTATGCCTGTGTGTCTCGCCAGGAACGGACTGCCCACAGATAAACCCGCTGTCACCGAAGATGTAAACATTTACCAGAAATATATTGCCAGGTAGGCCCCTGGGGAGGAGACTGGACAGAAGGTGGGAGGAGCCAGGAACACCCAGGGACCTTGGGCGCCTCACCTACACTGTCTCTTGTCCCTGAATTCCCCCGAGACTGCCCCGAAGCCCATCTCAGAGCTGCCCTCTGGTTCCGTCCAGGCCACACAGTTCTTGAGTACCTCACACCCAGGTGGGGCCAGGGTGTGGGGCGGGGCCTGACAGCAGGACCTGGCCCCTCCACGCTGGCCTGGGTCCTGTCCTCTCGTGGAGCCCTGCACAGAGCGCAGGCCGCCATGGCAACATCAGGGTTGAGAAGGGGTGGCAGTCACCCTCTCGATCCCGGGCTCCTGGGCTCCCAAGAGAGGCCCTGGTGCCACCTGACTTTGCATACACTCCTTTCTGTGCCGAAGGCAGTGAGATTGGCATCAAGAAATCCCCTAAACCGAGCCCCTTGAGGCCAGTGCTGGGGGGCCAGCCTGTGGCAGGGCCTTGCCCTGGTGGCCCCTGTCTTTCTGTGGTCTTCCAAATTCTTCTCTTCCCCCGCTGTCCCTCTGCCTCCCCGTCCCTCTGCCTCCCTACTGTGCTCTTTTCCGCCTTCCCTTTATTATTATTACCATCATTATTATTAGTGCCTCAGCAGATGGCCCTTTTGGCAGCCTCGGCTTAAGCATTTACTCGGAGTGGTTTCCCCCCTTCCGGCGGGGCTTCTCCCCTTCTCCTGCAATTGCATCATCCAGGGCAGGGGGAAAGGTGTCGTGGCTCGCGCTCCCTAGAGTGGCCTCCCAGGGCTGGCCATCGCCGAGGCTGTGCGAGCCACGCCCCAGCAGCGCCCAGGCCTGGAGAAGGGCCGAGCAGTGGCCGGGCAGCACCGGCGCCTGGCCTCACACTTGGCGGGGGCGCGAGCTCCCTGCCACGGGAAGCCAAACAGATGCTGTGCTTTAAAAATTCATCACTCTGGACTGTTTCAAGTGTCAGGAAAAGCCCAGAACAGAGAGAGCCCTTTAACACCGCTCTGCAACAGAGCCTTGGGCTGGCCCAGCCAGGGTCCCCTCGCTAGCCACAGCCCAGCAGAGGGTGGGCAGCTGGGGGTTGGCCAGGCAAGTGGGCCGCATAGGGTCCAGGGTCCCACTGCGGTCCGTCTTCCTCTGACTTATGTCTCGTGCTGTGTGCTCCAGCCGCCTCCTTCCCACCTGGGTGCCAGGCCTCTGCGTTATCTGGTGTCCGTGCTCAGGCCGACGCTGGCAGGCAGGCATCTCAAGGGGCCTGGGATTCCTGATAGGCCAGATCACTGCCTCTGGCATCTCCAGGGCTCCACCACTCCACCCCTGCCCCCTCCTGTCCCCACCCAGGCCCTCGGAGCCTCAGCAGCACTTCTGTGGGGCCTGGGCAGAGGTGGCTGCTCAGGCCAAGGCCCTGGCTGAGGCACCCAGACGGGCCTGACCCGGCCCTGCTCCTCTCTTCAGGTTCTCGGGGAGTCAGCACTGCGGCCACATCCACTGCGCCTACCAGTACCGTGAGCACTACCACTGTCTGGACCCCGAGTGCAACTACCAGGTACCAGCGCAGCGTGGGCATGGGCAGGGGGTGCCGCGTCCAGTGCAGGCCACCGAGACCCCACTCGGGCAGGCAGAGAGCACGGAGCAGCTCCCAGCACGTCCGAGTTCCTGCCAAGAAAGCCACTGATAAGGTCTGCAGCCCCTGGTGTCCTGGTGAGGGTGATTCCGGCTCCCTCTCACTGGGAGTTAGCATGGACCCAGGACTGTGCCGATCGGCCTGTGCCCCTTAGCTAACTGGCTCTTTCCAGGAGCCCCTCAGGTTGGTACTGCTGCACCATTTCCCAGATGAGAAATTCAGGTCCCAGTCAAATCCCACTTATGTTCACAGCCACCTCCGGTGAGTGCAGAGAGGGTGGAGAGGTGGCACCAGGCAGGGTGCACAGGACCGCTCCCTCCCCGTCACCAGGAACTCAGCCTGTGTCGCCCACAGTGTGCTGGGTGGGGCGCGCCGTCGCCCCTCAGAGCCCTTGCCGTCAGGGCTCACGCAGTGCGTCTTCTGTGCTCCTGGACGTGGCTGTTGGCGCCCCAGGGAGAGGTCAGGGAAGGGGCTGCGGTTCCTGGACCTTTGGAGTCATTCCGGCCCTGAGCCAGCGCGCCAGGAACCGGCCAGGCCATCTGGGCTGCCTCGACCCTAAGCAGGGTTATTTATAGGGCGACCTGAAGGCCTTGGGGCCAGCCCTGGTCCCGGCGCTCTTGGCGTGAGGGTTGGGGGCACAGGCTCCCGCCAACTGGGCGCTCTCTCCTGGCAGCGGTTCACGAGCAAGCAGGACGTGATCCGGCATTACAACATGCACAAGAAGCGCGACAACTCCCTGCAGCACGGCTTCATGCGCTTCAGCCCGCTGGACGACTGCAGCGTCTACTACCACGGCTGCCACCTCAACGGGAAGAGCACCCACTACCACTGCATGCAGGTGCTCGCCGCGTGGCAGCGTGGGCACAGACCTCACCCAGCCATGCAGCTCCAGGGCCCTCCTGCTGGCACCTCCTCCGGGCACAGGGCTGCCCAGCAGGCGGGGCTCAGGGTGACCAGGAGCCTTGCTTTCCCCTGTGGCCCCTCACTGGGCTGGCTGGAGAGCCGAGAGGCTGGGGGCTCAGGCATGGGGAGTGTCTGGTGGCCGGGGTGGGACCTTCCCCGTGGCCATACTTGGTGTGGGGGAAATTCAGTGAGCTGTTTATACAGATCGACATTTTTCAGGCTTTAACACCAAGAGCAGCATCGCAAATGATTCCTGAGGAGCTTTTTGTTTAATTCTTTGTTTTAATGCACGCCGAGCCTGGGCTTTTTCAAGGTGTCAGGCCTAGGAGGAGCAACTTTGGGTCGCAAATAGCAGCCCGCACGCCTCCCCCGGATTTGTTGGGGGTTGTTATGGCCTCTTCTGAAACAACCTGGGGCGAGGAGGGGGGCCGCCCTGCGGGCTGAGATGGTGCAGACGCTGGCACGGCCCAGCCTCGAGGGTGCTCGGGCCGCTGCTTTTTACTCAATATGGCAAAGCTGCCTGCCTGGCGCAGCTGTGGTGGGTGGGAGGGCCCTGTGCCCAGGAGCCATCTCCTAAGCAAGTCCCTGAGCTAAAGGTGACCTCCACGGTCTAGCCCTTCTCCACCTCCTGAAAGCTTTACAGGTACAGCCACTAGCTGGGTGCAATGGCGCACACCTGTAATCCCAGTGACTAAGGAGGCTGAGGCAGGGGACCCAAGTTTGAGGCCAGAGGCAGCCTGCGTTACTTAGTGAGAACCTGACTCAGAACAAAAAAGGGGCTGGGGCTGCAGCTCAGTGGTAGAGCACTTGCCTAGCATCTGCAGGGCCCAGTACCGCAGGCAAAAAGAGAAAGAGGTAGGGCCATCGATTAGGGTCCAAGCCCTGACTCCTGTGGAGCAGGGCTCTCCTGCCTGGGTCTCAGAGTGTGTGGGATCTGAAGCCCCGACTCCCACGGAGTGACTGGGACCCAGTCACCATGTGGCAGTCAGTGTGCTGCTAGAGGTTTTCTGCCCCGAAGCCTGGATTGACCTGGAAAGCCTGGGGTTTAGAGACGTCAGAGCTCCGCTGCGCTGAGCCCCTGTTGCCCCCGCCGCACGCGGCGGCGCTGACCTCCACTCTGGCCCGCAGGTGGGCTGTAACAAGGTGTACACCAGCACCTCCGACGTGATGACCCACGAGAACTTCCACAAGAAGAACACGCAGCTCATCAACGACGGCTTCCAGCGCTTCCGAGCCACCGAGGACTGCGGCACGGCCGACTGCCAGTTCTACGGACAGAAGACCACGCACTTCCACTGCAGGTGAGCACCGGGCCCACAGGAGCCCAGGGCCCTGCTCCTACTGAAAGTAGAGTCAGGAGTCAGGGGCTGCTCAGGGCGCCCCCACAGGAGCCCAGGGCCCTGCCTCTCCAGGAAGTAGAGTCAGGAGTCAGGGGCTGCTCAGGGCGCCCCCACAGGAGCCCAGGGCCCTGCCTCTCCAGGAAGTAGAGTCAGGAGTCAGGGGCTGCTCAGGGGGCCCCATAGGAGCCCAGAGCCCTGCCCCTCCCGGAAGTAGGGTCAGGAGTCAGGGGCTGCTCAGGGGGCCCCATAGGAGCCCAGGGCCCTGCCCCTCCGGGAAGTAGGGTCAGGAGTCAGGGGCTGTTCGGAGGGACCCCACAGGAGCCCAGGGCCCTGCTCCTCCCGGAAGTAGGGTCAGGAGTCAGGGGCTGTTCAGAGGGACCCCACAGGAACCCAGGGCCCTGCTCCTCCCGGAAGTAGAGCCAGGAGTCAGGGGCTGCTCGGGGGACCCCACAGGAGCCCAGGGCCCTGCTCCTCCTGGAAGTAGGGTCAGGAGTCAGGGTCTGCTCGGGGGTCCCTGCCTCAGTGTCCAGCCTGGATCTTCCATGGGGACGGTTGGTTCCTCCCAGGGCACAGGAGGGGGCAGGGCGAGGCCTCCCGTGGGCCCCACGCAGCCCCGTGTCAGGCTCCCCACGTCTCGCCCAGGCGCCCCGGCTGCACGTTCACCTTCAAGAACAAGTGTGACATCGAGAAGCACAAGAGCTACCACATCAAGGACGACGCGTACGCCAAGGACGGCTTCAAGAAGTTCTACAAGTACGAGGAGTGCAAGTACGAGGGCTGCGTGTACAGCAAGGCCACCAACCACTTCCACTGCATCCGCGCCGGCTGCGGCTTCACCTTCACCTCCACCAGCCAGATGACCTCCCACAAGCGCAAGCACGAGCGCCGGCACATCCGCTCGGCCGGCGCGCTGGGGCTGCCCGCGTCGCTGCTGGGCGCCAAGGACACGGAGCACGAGGAGTCCAGCAACGACGACCTCGTCGACTTCTCGGCCCTGAGCAGCAAGAACTCCAGCCTGAGCGCCTCGCCCACCAGCCAGCAGTCCTCCGCGTCCCTGGCCGCCGCCGCTGCCGCCACCACCACCACCGAGGCCATGCCCAGCGCCGCCAAGCCTCCCAACAGCAAGATGGCGGGGCTGCTGCCGCAGGGCCTGCCTGGCTCCATCCCCCTGGCACTGGCCCTGTCCAACTCGGGCCTGCCCACCACAGCGCCCTACTTCCCCCTCCTCCCTGGCCGCGGGGGCGCCTCCCTGCCCGTGGGTGCCCCTGGCCTCCTGGGTACCATGTCCTCCGGGGCAGCGGCCTCGGCGCCTCCTGACCCACCAGCCCTGATGGCCTCTGGAGCTGGAGACTCAGCCCCGGCGGCTGCCACCTCTGTCCCAGTGCCCCCCGCCTCCATCATGGAGAGGATCTCGGCGAGCAAAGGCCTCATCTCCCCCATGATGGCCAGGCTGGCTGCTGCCGCCCTCAAGCCCTCTGCCACCTTTGACCCAGGTGAGCGGGCTGGGCCCTGCCCAGGAAGGAAGTACCCCGCGGACCGGCGGCCCTGGCTCCGCGTGCGCAATGTGCAGGCTGCAGAGCAGAACTGGTGGGGGGCAGAGGAGAGCAGGGGTCTGGTCCTCGCACCCTGGTCTCCCACCCAGCAGAGCCCCCTCTCTGCTTGCTTTCTGGCTGCATCCTGTTTATTTCCTCTTTGGACCCCCTTTATTCTGGCCTCATGCCTCTTCTGCGTCTCCTTCTGTAGAGCAAGGCAGAAATCTCTACCTCCCGGGTACCTGTCTTTTTGCCATCCGTGTCACTAGTGAGTCCCCAAGGAGAGCTGTCCCAGGCCGCCTTTTCCCTTGGGTCTCCTCTAGCTGACCCAGGTGGCTGCATCTCACACCTGGACAGCCCCTCTAGGCCGAGGGGCGCCTCCCAGGCTCGCCTCCAGTAGAACCTTCTGCAGCTGCAAAAATCTGCTCTGCACTGGCCAGCATGGCAGCCTGCAGCTGCATGCAGCTACTGAGTTCCTGAAACTGGCTCACGTGACAGAAACGGGATTGTAATTAAGGAGCCATACCTGGCCAGTGGGCACCACATCAGTGTAGGCTGGACCACAGGGTCACATCTTCTGGTCTCACAGTGGCCCACTGTGGAGGTGGCTCTTCTTTCTGTTTCTCTCTCGCTCCTTTCCTTCCTTCCTTTCTTCCTTCCTTCCTTCCTTCCTTCCTTCCTTCCTTCCTTCCTTTTTTCCTTTTTTCCTCCCCTCCCCTTCTTTTTATGCTTTCTTTCAATTTTTTTTTTGAGGGGAGGCCTTCCTCTTCCCCACACCTCCGCCCTCTGTCCTCTCCCTGTTTCCCTGAAGGGTGATTGGTCTTTGAATCCTTGGGGAGTTCAGCTCAGTTCTAGGATGTGGCTCGTTTTATTCATGCATTCAGCCACCACGGGTGATTGCCAAAAGCAGCTTGCTGGGTGCTTGCTGAGGGCTGACGCTGAGCTGAGTGCTGGGGACACAGCAAGAGGACATCCAGAAGGCCCACCCCGGGGAGCTGACAGAGCAGTAAGGGGATGGTCTGTCCCCTGGGCGCACAACCAGAAGTGGTGGCCGAGACTGTTTTCAGCAGCCTGGCTGTGGGCCCCCGATGCTCTGCTCCCATGGAAGACATCTCACAACTTAGCCAAGACGGAAGGTGCCCTCGGCCCCGTCCAGGGCTCTGTCCAAGGGTGCTGCTGCTGGGCAGGGGGCTTGTTTGCCTGGGGAACTGGGGCAAGTGACTTCAAGAGCTGCTGGCATGTGGCCTCCCAGGAGCTAGAAGCTCTGTCCCTGGTAGGAAGCTGATATCCCACGTGGCATTTCAGAAGACCCCACCTTGCAGTCCTTGTTATAGGAGGGGTCCTGTCCTGGCCACGCCTCTCCGGCAGGGCCCACTCCAGGGCCACACTGGGTTCTATCACCATATCGACAAGCACTTTCTTTTCCTTAGAAAAATCTCCTCCCCCCAAAAGAAAGGTCAAGGGAAGGGGAGAGGAACCATTTTCCTTTATTTTTAATAAAATGCCACTTGCTGTCTGTGAAGCAGCTCTCTGTCAGCTGTAGCGCCTTGGGGCAAATTAATATTTCAGTCACTTGGGGATTGTGGAGCAAGACTTGGTGGATACCTTCCTGTCAGCAACTTCTGTAGCCCTGCTCTGCCCCGCCTCCTGCAGCCTCTTCCTGCCCAGTTCCCTCTCGGACCCAGCTGAGCCACCGGGTGGGCCTGGAGTCTCAGCCCTGGACAGCTTGACGGGCGAGGTCACACAGTTTGAACCACCCTGATTGGCCGTCAGCCCTGCCAGCCCTGACACAGCACATGCCCTCCCCGGGCATGCTCAGTGCAGGCAGGGTCGTCGCCCTGGCAACAGCGGGCCAGGGACCACGGAGGGGCCGCTCCCAGTCCAGATCTGCCACTTTCCCTCAGCATTAACAGAGTCTTTAATAAAAGCTTAAGCGGCAGCCCCACAAATCGACTGTGACAGTTGGTGGAGAAAACGAAGGGCCCTCGCCCCCGCCCCGGCCCCCTCCCCAGCCTCCCGCCCTCCTCCTCCAGGAGGCCCCAAGCCAGGACAACTTTGACATAATTTTGCAATAATTATCACTTGAAGAATTGCCACACAGGGGCAAGCGTCGCAAGCGATCACGTCAGCCGGGAGAATCGCTGACCAGCAGCCAGGGCTCCCCTGGGCCACCTGCCCACCCGGCCGTTTGCCCTCCCTTCAGGGGAACCAGGGTTTGTGCCCATGGGAGGCCTGAGCCCCCCTGACCCCATCTTCCCTCCCCTCCCCTGCAGGAAGTGGGCAGCAGGCCACCCCTGCCAGGTTCCCCCAGGCCCAGGTGAAGCAGGAGCCCGGTGAGAGTGCTGGCCCCCCAGGTCCCCACGACGCCTCCCAAGACCGCAGTCTAGACCTGACTGTGAAGGAGCCCAGGTGAGGCGAGGCGGGAGAGGCTCCTGCAGGAGCTGGGCCCAAGGAGGCCCAGGAGGGCCCTGGGACGGCCGGCTCCCCCTCCGGTGGAGGGCAGGGAGGAGCTGGAGCGGGCCGCTGGGAGGGCGGGCCTCCGGGCTCGGGCCGTGGACGTCGCAGCTGAAGCCCCCTGGTTTGTGTGTTCTAGTAATGAATCAAATGGCCATGCAGTCCCTGCAAATTCATCTCTTTTATCCTCGCTTATGAATAAGGTAAGAACCATCCATCACACGCCTCCCATTCCCCCACCCAGAGAAATTAAAGCTGTGCTAGGGGGTAGGGGGACGTGTTTGTTTTTTAATGTTTTCCCTCTAATAAGATGAGTTTGTACCATTTAAATTTTGAGGCCATTTTTCATCGAATATAATTTCAGAGCCACTGCTTACAAATTAATTTAATGAACTGGCTGAAGAAATATATTCCAGCCCCTGACACCTTTTTTTCCCTTCAGACGGAGGGCTCCAAAAGCGTCTCCAGAGCTCTCTAACTTCTCTTGCCCTTAGTTATTAATGTTATTTATTTATTTTATATATTTTTGTTTGTTTAAAAAGGGTGGGGGAGGGGGAACTAAAGTGGGAGCGAAGCATCAATTTCCACTTTTCGGGTTGAGTAATGGTCTCGGACGCCTTCCGGAGAGGTCGCTCCAGAATATTTATTTTAAATAATGCAGGGTCTTTGTAAATTATACATCATCTCAAATATATTTTCCCCTTCACATGATAAATTTGACTGCAGCTAGATTAATTTGGTTACTGTACACAAGTGACTGGGTTGAAGAGGGAGCTGAGCCTGGGCCGGCCGGACCTGCCTGAGTGGCCGAGTCCCAGCTGGGCACTGGGCAGGGCAGGAGCTCTTGGCCTCCCGCCCACCCTTGCCCTGCCACCTTCTCTCTCCTGCTTGCTCTCCTTTTCCCGCCTCGGGCCACAGCCCCTGCACCTTCTCATCCCCTCCTGGGAGCTCTTCTGTCCTGCCACCCCTCGTCCCCAGCCGCAGCAGCAAGCCTGTCCTGCTGTCACCCCACGAGCCTCCCCCCTCCCTTCCTACTCTCCCTTTGTAAGCCTTCTCTTGTTCTCAAGGAATTTGTAGGGGTCCCCCATCCCTCCTCCTGCTGCACTTCTTTTGAAAACCTTCTGGCAGGAAAATAACCAGGGAGCCTCACAGTCTGGGGAAAGATGGGCTGCGGAGCGCGCCCCGAGTGGTGGCCTCGGCTTGAGTGATGGCCGCAGCGGCCCAGCTGTGCAGAGGAGCCCAAGAGGCCCAGCCTCTCCCCGGCCAGGGCCGCAGCCCTGCGGACAGGGCTCATCTCCAGCGGAGCCAGTGGGGTGGGGGGTTCTCTGCTCCCAGCACCACACAAGGACAGCTGCGCGTGTCCCGAGGTCCCCCAGCCCCAGCTCCACCTCTGTCCTCACAGATGTCTCAGGGCAACCCCAGCCTCGGCAGCCTGCTGAACGTCAAGACAGAAGCCGAGGGGAGCCCTGCCGCGGAGCCCTCGCACTTCCCGGGCAAGGCGGTCAAGGCGCTGGTTCAGGAGAAGCTGTCTGAGCCCTGGAAGGTGTACCTCCGCAGGTGAGGGGCCTGCCTGGAGCTGGGGAGGGACGCTGGTGGTCGGCGCGGCGCACGTGCGACGGAGGCTGTCTTCTAACCGGCTGCCTCCTCCGGCTAGATTCGGTACCAAGGACTTCTGCGACGCCCAGTGCGACTTCCTCCACAAGGCTCACTTCCACTGCGTTGTGGAGGAGTGCGGAGCGCTCTTCAGCACCCTGGACGGGGCCAACAAGCACGCAAAGTGAGTGGGGGTCCTGGGGGCCCGTGGGGCTGAAGGCAGTGCAGCCCTTTAGCTGCCATCAAGGCAGGACCCAGGTGCGGCTCCCACCACACCGCAGCAGCCGAGCTGGATTCTCAGGAAGGTGCTGGCTGAGGCCTGGCTTCCCCTCCTCCTCCCACATGCCCAGCCACTACTACTGCAGACCGGGGGTTCAGCAGCCCTGCCACAGATGCACCCTGCAGAGTGGCCAGAAAGGCCCAGAGCCCAGCTGCAGAGACGCAGCTTGGACCCAGGGCGGGGACCCTGGGTGAAGGTCCATGTAGCCCCACTATGACATCTTTTTTTTTTTTTTTTTTTTGCAGTACTGGGGGGTTGAACCCAGGGCCTCGTACTTGCATGCTTTGCAAGTGCTAGACCACTGAGCTGCACCCCCAGCCCATTTTTTTCCTTTACTTTTTTGAGACAGGGTCTCCCTAAGTTACACAGACTTCCCCTGGTCTTGAACTTGCGATCCTCCTGCCTCCACCTCCCAAGCCGCTAGAATTACAGGCGTGCGCCACCATGCCCTGGCATACTATGACGTCTTTAGCTTCCCTCTGACCTAGAACTACTAATGAATTTGTAAATCCCAGAGAGTTACAGAGCAGCAAGCCCAGCCACTGCTTGTAATTGAACTCAGAACTTGTAAACATTTAAAAGGGATCGTGACTCACAAAGCCCCAGATTGGGCTTTCCTCCCCAGCGGCTGGTCCCTACAAGGGCCTGCTGAATGCCAGGTCCCACCTATGAACCTCAGAGCAGTTCTAGAACTAGGAAGGAGCTTCATGAAGTAGAACCTGCTCTCACAGGCCTATCCCAGGGGTAGAGAGGAGCTCAGGACAGGGACAGGTCACAGGTAGGAAGACGGAGTTAGTACCCAGCTAGGAGCCCAAGTTCAGATCCAGCGATTTGTCTTCAAGTCCTGTCCTGGTGGGGTCATAAGAGACCTCGTGACCCCATGCTGGGGACAAGGTGGGAATGCTAGGCCCCTGGGCCTTGGATGGGGTCTCCCGAGACACTGCTGCTAAGGGGTATGAACTGCACGGCCAGAGAAGGGCTGACCTCCCCTTGGGTGCTGACCCCCCACCTGAGACTCCCCCTCTGCCTCTCGCAGCTTCCACTTCCGGACAGAGGGAGGAGCAGCGAAAGGAACCGCAGAGGCTTCCTTCCCGGCCTCCGCTGCCGAGACCAAACCTCCCTTGGCACCCCTGTCCCCTCCGGCACTGCCTGGCACCACAGTCCCCGGGTCTTCTCTGGAGGGACCCGCTCCCAGCCTGGCCTCGGTGCCCTCCACCCCCACCTTGCTCGCCTGGAAGCAGCTGGCTTCCGCCATACCCCAGATGCCTCAGATTCCCGCGTCAGTGCCTCACCTGCCCGCCTCGCCCCTGGCGACGACGTCTCTAGAGAGCGCCAAGCCCCAGGTCAAACCCGGGTTCCTCCAGTTCCAGGACAAGTGAGTCCCGCCACGAGCCGGCGCCTGTCCCCGTGTCTTGGGAGTGGGTGTAGCCAGGCCGGCGAGGAGGTACCGCTCCTCACCCTGCACTTATGTGGGCTGTCCCCAGCCTCCGGGACGTGGCCGTCGCGCCATGTCCTCCTAGCCAAAGATGCTGCTGCTCGCGCCTCACCGCCCGTTCCCGAGCAGCCAGCCGCTGGGGTCGGTGGTGGTGGTGGCCACAGCTCCAGTGGGCCATGGGGATCCCAGAAGGACCGGCTGGGGCGGGCTGGGAGCGGGGGTCCTCAGGAAGCTTCCTGGCCCAGCAAGCAGGGCTGCATCTCCCTCCAGGCCATCTTGTCGGCCACGCCCCACAGCGCCTGGAAGCCATGGGTTGGGGGCGGGTTAGGCCCCTGCGGCCCCCAGCCACCTGCACAGTGGCCCGAGCTCTTGGGCAAAAGGGACCTTCCTCACTGAAGGGTGGTGGCTCCTTGCGGCGAGAACGGTGACTTTGTATGGTAACGTGTGCGGCTTCCTGTTCTCAATAAAAGTAATAAATTGGATAATTTACACCGCCTGAGTAGCAGCTGTCCTCCCTCTCGGAGCGCCCGGGTGGCCCGTGGCTCCTCTCTGTCACTCCCTCGCTTCTCTTCCTTCTCCCCTCCCCGAGTGGCAGCCCCCTTAGTTTCTCCGAGCTGGTCAGAGTTCCCACCCTGGGTCCACTCTTTGGTGACCCTAGTGTTGCCAACCAGAGCCCGGACCCTGTTGCAGCCCTCTGCGGCCTGGGAGGCTCCTGCCCACGGGCTACTGTTCACTGGCCCTGCGCCCTCCATGACAGGACCGCCATGGGCGTTGGCTCCATACTCCCCGCAATCGCTCACTGTTCCCTCAGCTCCCGGGTCCTCAGAGTGGGTGGGTGCCACAGGCCCCAGCTGACCCCAAGGAGCCCCAGCAGCTCTGAGCCCCAGCGGGACTGACACAGGGCACACGGTCCCACTCCCTGAGGCCCCTGGCACAGTGCTTCCCAGTGGGGCTGCCCACCCATCTGCAGCCTGTCAGCCTCATCCACAGCACTGCCGGGCCGGGCCAGCCAGGCCTTTGCTGGCGTCCCGCCAGGGCTGGCACCTCCATTCCTTATTTTCATATCCAAGAAGTCATTGCAGTCATCCTTATCTATCATCCCGAGGTGTGGCCTCAGGAACTACGTGTCCCAGCATGCAATGCTCTGGGCACCCTGCATAGTGCAATCCCTGTGCACTAGGCAGAGGTGCTAAGAGGAGGCAGATGTGCCTGCTGGGATCTGTAGTCTCGGGCTGGATCGGCCTGTTGAGCAGGAGAGCTGCCCGGGGGCGTTGCTTTGGATTGCACCACGGGTGACTGAGGCGCGCACCCGGACACGAGCAGGCAGGGCGTGGGCGGGGGAGGGCCGGGGATGACAATGACCTTCTGGGCTGTGGTTTCTTTCCAGCGATCCCTGCCTCACGACGGACTGCAAGTACGCCAACAAATTCCACTTCCACTGTCTCTTCGGGAACTGCAAGTACGTCTGCAAGACCTCGGGCAAGGCCGAGTCCCACTGCCTGGACCACATCAACCCCAGCAACAGCTTGGTGAACGTGCGAGACCAGTTTGCGTACTACTCCCTGCAGTGTCTCTGTCCCAGCCAGGTCAGTGCGGTGGGTGGGCCGGAGGTGGGCCAGGGGAGGCGTGGGTCCGGGCTGAGCATCTCCTGGTGAAAACAGTGGTTTTCATGCCCTTTAAAGTGGGCCTCCACCAGACCCTGGAAAGGACACTGTCCGCTCATCGGTCCTTGGAAGCCCCCAGGCAGAGTCCAGATTGGTGCTAAGTTACTGAGGTTTGTCATTTCAGTCCTAACCCCCAGTGGTGACTAAATGCTATGCGGCCACTATGCACTTGACATCATTCTTGTCCATCCTGGAATTAGCTATGTCTCCTTCCCCCAGAGGGCTGGGATTTAGCTCAGTGGGTAGAGTGCTGCGCTGCAGTCTCTGAGGCCCTGACTTCAATTCCCAGCACTGCAAAAATGGGAGAAGGACCTGGCAATCCACTCCCAAGGCAATCCCGAAGCACTCAGCCATTGAAAACCCTATGAGGGTCACTATGAGTCGGATACCGACTCGATGGCACCTAACAACAACAACAACCTTCCCCCAGAGGCCTAGAATTTTAAAACAGGCCCATTGGATGGATAAAGAGAGAGAATTGACCATGCCCAAGACAGAAAGAGCAGACGTTCACTTTAAAGTCCTACCTGCCAGACTGGTAGAGGCTGCCTGAGGAGTTGGGGCTGAGGTCTAGGTATGCAGAAAAGACCGCTAGAAGCCGGCGGTGGCGCATGCCTGTAATCCCAGTGGCTTGGGAGGTGGAGACAGGAGGATCACAAGTTCGAGACCAGAGGCAGTCTGTGTAATTTGGCAAGACCCTGTCTCAAAAAGTTAAAAAAAAAAAAAAATGGGCTGGAGGTGCAGCTCAGTGGTCTAGCACTTGCAAAGCATGCAAGCACGAGGCCCTGGGTTCAACCCCCAGTACCGCAAAAAAAAAAAAAGAAAAGACTGCTAGGGTAGATTAGTGATGTCTGCCTAGGTCTGGGGGGTGCTGGGGTTTAGTTCAATTGGTAGAGTGCTGCTGTGTGCCCTCTGAGGCCCCAGGTTCAATCCCCAGCACCACAAAAACTGGAGAAGGACTTGGCAACCCACCCCTGAAACAACCCCGAAACAATCAGCCATTGAAAACCCTATGAATAGCAGAGAAGCACTGACATAGTGCTGGGCATGGCACGGTGTCAGAGAGAGTTTTGTTCTGTTGTACGTAGAATTGCTATGAGTCAGACTCTGACTCAACAGCACCTAACAACAAGCCTACGTCTGCTCAATCAGAGAGGAGTGCTAAAATAGATTAGTAATGTCTGCTCTGGTGCGGCATTAGAGAAGGACCGGAAGATTGGTGGGATGTTTTGGTGATGTGACAAAGGGGACATAACTGCTTTTTAACACGTGAGAGGTCTTTACGTTTTCTGATTCTGAGCATGAGAGAGCACACGTGCAAAGGGCCTGCCACCACCCAGAGACCTGGGACAGGCAGGAACTCAGGGAATTCGCTGCCTATCCTGACACCCCTCTTCCCCCCAACGCCATGCCTCCCTGCAGCACTGTGAGTTCCGGATGCGAGGGCACTACCACTGCCTCAGGACCGGCTGCTACTTCGTGACCAACATCACCACCAAGCTGCCGTGGCACATAAAGAAGCACGAGAAGGCGGAGCGGCGGGCGGCCAACGGCTTCAAGTACTTCACCAAGCGGGAGGAGTGCGGCAGGCTAGGTACCGAAGGCCACGGCCGGGCCAGGGACCTGCAGCAGGTGGTGGGACTATGGCTCTGACCCCGGGGGTCTGGTGGCCACATGTTTATGGGCCACCTGTCCAGGTGCCCACCTCCTGCCCCCTCATGCAGCCCCATATCTTATGACAGATGTCACAGATGCCACAGGCCAGGTGAAGCATCCAACCACCAGGGGCCCAGGATAAAGCGGGAGGGTAGCTCCTAGCAGCTCCCCATTCCGAGACAATGCCCCGGGGCCTCACTGCAGGCACCTGGGACTTTGCTTAGTTATGTCACCTTTTCAAAAGGGTGTGCAAGTAAGCCTTCCGAGTGCCAGACACTCCTTGCCCTGGGGTCTCCTTCCATGGCTTTAGTCCAGCATGAGCCACAATTTGTTCGGCAGTCCGTTAGCCTGGCAGTTATTTCTTTTTTTTTTTTTTTTTGCGGTACTAGGGTTTGAACCCAGGGCCTTGCGCTTGCATGCTATGCAAGTGCTGGACCACTGAGCTGCAGCACCCCCAGCCCTTTTTTTTTCCTTTACTTTTTGAGACAGGGTCTCGCTAAGTTACACAGACTTCCTCTGGTCTCGAACTTGCGATCCTCCTGGCTCCGCCTCCCAAGCCGCTGAGATTACAGGTGTGCACCACCATGCCCAGCTCTGGCAGTTATTTCTTGAGGACCAGCTATGCGCTGGTGCTCCCACAGGGAGAGATGGTGGCGGTGGCAGCTAAGTGTTTTTGCACACTTGGGAGGTGCTGGTAGTTGGGCTTGGTGCTGGGAGGCTGGGGAGGCCACCCAGGCACACCTGGGCTTGCCTAGGGCATCGGCGGTAGGCAGGAGGCCCAGGAAGGAGGGACTGCCCACCTGCTCCAGGAAGAAGAGGCTGCAGGTGGCCCTGAGCTTGGCAACAGATACATCGGGGTTCATTCCATGGGCCTCCTCCTGAACTCACAGCTGGGCTGCTGAGGGTGCCTGTGGGGACAGGGCCCAGGGCCCACAGACAGAAGATGGAGCTTCCCTCAGGCCTCGGCATGGCGCTGCGTGTTCACGGGGCTACAGGAGGGGGGCAGGAATCACTCGAGGACTAGTGGGGAGGTGGGAGACAGGGGAACAGGCAGGTGGGCAGAGGCGCCTGGCTGCAGGCCCGGCCTCTATGCCCTGTGGTTCTGGTAGTAGGGGCTTGGGGCCCTGGCTGCGGTCTGGCGCGTGCATGGACAAAAAGTGACATACTCCAAGACAACTACTAGAAAATAAGGAAACCTTTCTTCAAGTGGTAGTTCCAAAAGGATCCGTGGTCGGGAGAGGCCTGGTAACCACGGCAACAGGGGGCAACATGGCGAGGCCTTTGCTGTTCCGGGGCTCAGTTTACAGCTGCCAGGGACTCCGGAGTTGTCACTATGTACTCAACTTTTGGTGTTCTTGGTGGTAGCTGGGGCCAAACAAAGCTGGGGAGTGACATAAGACACCTGAGCAGCTTGGTGCCACAGCAACAGGCAGGTCTTCACCTGCCCTTGGCTGAGGCCGTTGCAGCCCGCGCCTGCTCCGTTGGTTCTCAGCTCAGAGCAGAGCAGGGAGGAGGCAGCCAACCAGCCAGCTACCGAAGGTCTGAGGTGCAGATACCGCAGGTCCCCAGAGGGCTGGGGACAGGTCACTTGCTGGGAGGTGGCTGGCCTCGTGGACAGTGTCCATGAGGGCCCCTTGCCCTGAAGCTGTAGACCTCTCAGTTTATAGGGCACAGGATGGGGACCCGCCTGGCACATGTCTCTGCGCTAGGGCAGAGGGGCAGCTGAGGCTGTGGACAGCCGGATAACCTTGGACTTCCTGGGGCTGGGGTGGTCACAAACCTTCCTCTTAGGGATGCACTGTAGGGGCAAGTGTCCCTTCCAATTGCCACCTGCCTGTTGGCCAGACTTCCCCTGTCCCCGGAACAGTGTCCAATGCACGCTAGGTGCCGTGAGCACCAGCTGCCCGCAGGCTCACGCCAGGTGGGGCCTATCCGTCCGCAGGCTGCAAGTACAACCAGGTGAACAGCCACTTCCACTGCATCCGCGAAGGCTGCCAGTTCTCCTTCCTCCTCAAGCACCAGATGACCTCGCACGCCCGGAAGCACATGCGGCGGATGCTGGGCAAGAACTTTGACCGTGCGCCCCCCTCCCAGGTGAGCGCCCAGCGCAGGTGGGCAACCCAGGCTCCCCCCCGCCAACTCCGTGCTTCCAGGGCCGGGACTGTGCTGCCTGAGCCCATGAACAACTGTCTAGGGACCTCCGCTTCCTTCCAGGGCCCCCCAAGCCTGATGGACGTGGAGACAGACGAGGGCCTGGACTACACCGGCTGCAGCCCAGGCGCCGCGTCCTCCGAGTCGTCCACCATGGACCGCAGCTGCTCCAGCACCCCCGTGGGCAACGAGAGCACAGCGGCAGGTAAGCGAGGGGCCGCCCGGGTCCCCGCCCCCGGGCCCAGCTCTGCTGAGTCCATCTAGGGACAGAAGGTTCACAGTCAAGTGGCCTCCAGGGAGGACAGGCTGGTGTGCGGCAGCCCAGCTGTTCGCTGTCGCCACCTCCCCCACACTCCGCCCTTCCCTTCAGTTTCCTGGCCAGGAACGTGGCCTGTCCTCTGGGAGAGCCCCAGCCCTCCCTCCTCCAGCCCTGGGCAGGCCTCCCAGCACACCTTAGCTGCCCACCCAAGCCCTGCCCACACCACCCCGGCCTCTCTTCCTGCGGCCCCTCCGCCCTCTGTCGCGCCTCTCTGCTCATCTGTCCACGGATTTCCATATCATACCTGCTTTTGCCCATTGGGTTTCTCATTTTGGTTTTTTGTTTCTTTGTTTGTTCTCCGTTTTGGTTTTCATTTTGTTTTTTGTTTGTTTGTTTGTTTTCTGCTTTTCTCCACCCTCTCCAGGCTGCCCGGCTCCTCCTCCTCCTCCTCTTCCTCCTCCTGCCGCTGCTGGTGATGAGGCTGCCCTGGGGGCTCCGCAGCCCCTGACTCCATCCTTCCCCCCGGCTGGGCTCCGGCCGCCTCTCCCCTCCCTCCCATGCCTCTTCTCTCCGTCCTGTCTCTCATACTCTCTGCTCAGTGCCACTCTCGGAGCCAGCCGGGGCCTGGCCCACCCCATCAGCAGTCCGCCCAGCTTCCCGCCCATCACTGCCACTCCACCTCCAGTAAAAAGTGACGTCCCCCTAGTTCAGGACGCCGCAGGTAACTCGCACACGCCTTCTCGACAGTGTCTGTCCCCTAACTGATCCTCGAGGCTGTGGTCCAGGGCCTAACCCTTTTCTGTGGCCAGGGTTGCTGAGGACAGCCAAGTGCTCAGAGTCCAGACAGCCCGGTCCCTGGCAACCACTGAGGCCTGATCATCGCCCCCTGTCAGAGTTTACCCCTTCTTGGCAACTCATCAGAGCCCAGATTCCTGCTGGGGGCATGTGGGACCACCCTCCTTGGTCCTGGGCAGGGCAGAGCCTGTCTCTTCTGCTCTCTGGAGTTCGCCTGAGACTTGGGCAGGTTCCAAGGGTCCTGACACTGGCCAAGCCCCACCCTTCCCTAGAGTTGAGCAGAAGGAAGAAATCTGTGGCCTCAGGTCAAGGTTGTGCTTGGTGGTGGAGACACCTCCCTGTCCCACCCTACCATGTCCCTTGGGTATGACTGTCACCCCAGCTTTGTCTCTTCTCCGTTCATTCCTGCCTCACTTTGTGCCAGGCCTCAGAGGTCATGGGATTGGGCGGGGCAGAGGGTCCCCACCCTCGTGGAATTCAACCCATTGAAAGCTCTGTTGCACTGGCTGCCATGGTAGTTTGGGAGGCTGAGGCAGGTGTTCAAGGCCAGAGCAACTTAGGGACACTCGGTCTCAAAATAAAAATATTTTAAAAACGGGGACTGAGGGTGCAGCTCAGTGGTACAGTGCTTGCCTACCATGCATAAGGCCACGTTCAGCTCCCAGTCCTGATAAAGAGGAAAAAAAGAGGAAAGAGAAAACTCTGTTGCTGCCATAACCAGGTGGAGCCCTACGACTTCAGTCCATGCCAGCTGCTCATTGTCCCCCATGGACTCCCAGGCCTGAGCCCCTTCGCTGCTCCTGCCTGGGTGCCCCATGCCATCCCAACAGGGACAGGTGATGGGGAAGCAGCGCAGACATGTGGAGGGCACAGTGGTGGCCGGGCATTATAGGTAGGCTCAGGGAGGGCCGAGCTGGTCAGCTCCATTGGAGGCACCTGGAAGGGGCCCCACCCTTCTGGGCAGGGTCAGTCCCGGGGTGTCTTGTTTGGAGGGAGTGGGCTGGGCGATGCAGGACCAGGTGCCTCTTCCTGGGCACCATGCAGCCGGCAAGGCTTAACTCCCTCATGGCTGCATGGCTGTTGCACCTCCCAGGCCACAGGCATCCTGAGTTCTGGGAAGCAGGCTGGGGCAGGGTGGGCACTGGGGGTGGGGGGCCTGCGCTCAGCTGAGCCCCTGCTCCAGTCCTGGCCTGGGAAGGAGGCTCTTAGGAGCGAGTGGGAGCATCTTCTTGGTGTTTAGCTCCCTGAGGCTGGCCCCTGGGGCCCACAAGGGGCAGGAAACCCCAGCCAGACCTTCAACTTTTGGTACCAACAAGAAGGTGGTCCTTGAGCCTGGGAGTTACAGCCCCACATGGCCCCGGGGCACTTGGCATTCCTGCTGCAAGCAGCCAGGTCCCCTCGTGCAGACAGGCAGGCAGCAGGGGAACTAGTTAGCCGGCGGGAAAGGAGCCGGCCTGTCCCTCATTAGAGGCAGGCGTGTGATGGTGTCCTGGCCCCGGTCCAACTTGGGTAATTACACTCCGCCGACCTAGATTCCCCCTTCAGCTTCAATTAGCACCAGGACGTGTCCTTACTTCCCACCCAAACTGGCCAGGAAGCAGCCACCACATCCTGACAAGCCGGCTGCCCTGCCACCGGGGATGCCTGTGTGGTCATCTGCAGACCTGGAAGACAGGGGAAGCCGGGGACTCCTGGCCTGTTCTAGAGGGGTGGGGAGAGGCCCCTGAACCAGGGGACGCCCACGCGTTGTCCCTACATGGTGCCTACTGGCCACCTTGCTAGGATCAGGGGTTCTGCCTGGGTGTGACCCCGGAATGGGCCCTGCTGCCGAACGGGGCACCACTTCGGTGCTGAGCGCCCCGTGCCCCCTCCCCCCAGGGAACACCATCTCCATGCCCACAGCCTCGGGGGCCAAGAAGCGCTTTTGGATCATTGAGGACATGTCTCCCTTCGGCAAGAGGCGGAAGACGGCCTCCTCGCGCAAAATGCTGGACGAGGGCATGATGCTGGAGGGCTTCCGGCGCTTCGACCTCTACGAGGACTGCAAGGACGAGGCCTGCCAGTTCTCGCTCAAGGTCACCCACTACCACTGCACGCGGGAGAACTGTGGCTACAAGTTCTGCGGGCGCACGCACATGTACAAGCACGCGCAGCACCACGACCGCGTGGACAACCTGGTGCTGGACGACTTCAAGCGCTTCAAGGCCTCGCTGAGCTGCCACTTCGCCGACTGCCCCTTCTCGGGCACCAGCACGCACTTCCACTGCCTGCGCTGCCGCTTCCGCTGCACCGACAGCACCAAGGTCACGGCGCACCGCAAGCACCACGGCAAGCAGGACGTGATCAGCGCGGCGGGCTTCTGCCAGTTCAGCTCGAGCGCCGACTGCGCGGTGCCCGGCTGCAAGTACAAGCTCAAGTGCTCGCACTTCCACTGCACGCACCCGGGCTGCCGCCACACGGTCGTGGGCATGTCGCAGATGGACTCGCACAAGCGCAAGCACGAGAAGCAGGAGCGCGGCGAGCCGCCCGCCGCCTCCCCCGGCGGCGCGGACGCCGCGCTCGCGCTGGCCGAGCCGGGGGCGTCGCTGCTCTTCCTGCAGACGGCGGCAGCCGGCCTGGGCCTGGCGCTCGGCGACGCCGGCGACCCCGGGCCTCCCGACGCGCTCGGGCAGCGCGAGGGCCCCGCCGCGGCCCCCGCCGTCTCCGCCGCCGCCGCCGCCGGGGAGTCCTCGCAGGAGGACGAGGAGGAGGATCTGGAGCTGCAGGAGGAGGCGGAGGACGACGACGACGACGACGACGAGGATGACGACGACGAGGACGACGACGAGGACGACGACGACGAGGACCTGCGCACCGACTCGGAGGAGTCGCTGCCCGAGGCGGCGGCGGGCGACGCAGGGGGCGCGCGGACCCCGGCGCTGGCGGCCCTGGGTGGCCCCGGCCCCGCGCCCGCCGCCGCCTCGCCGTAGCCGCGCGGCCCGCCGCACCCCGCCGGGGGTGGCGCGCGGGATGAGATAGGGCGCCCCCCGCCGGTGCTTCCGGACCCCGAGTCCGTCTCAGGGCAGAGGCGGGGCCCCTGGTGCTCTGGGCCGCCCGCGCCCTCCCGGCTGACCCCGGGGACTTCAGGGAACAGAAGGTGCTCTCGGCCGCCCGCCGCCCCGCGCGTCCCTCGCTGCCCGGCCCGGGGCGGCGGGGCGCGGGCCGGGCACCTGGGACGCTGCCAGGGGCCCCCCCGGGCAGCTACAGCCTCTCGCCTTGCGCAGGGGCGGGCGGCGCGGGCCACTCTGCAGGGACGTCGAGGGAACCTCATGGAGCTGGCAGCCGGCCGAGCCGGGGGCCGCCCGGGATCTGTCTGGTGACCCCCAGGCTCGGTCCACCCCGCAGTGAAGCGATGCGCAGCCGGAGGGGGGCCGGAGTCTCAGCCACGCTGGTGGTGCGAACGGGAAGGATGCGACTGTTTCTGGCTTTAATGTTCAAAATGGGGAAAAAATACAAGAAAGTTGTACAGTATTTTTCCTGTAAAGGTTATTATTCTACATAGAACAAAAAGGAAAAAAAAATAATAAAGCAGGTGGGCGGGAGCGTGAAGACCCGCCTCTGGACCAGCCCTGAGGTTGGAGAACTGAGTGCAATTTCTCCTGCGGGATTGTGTTTAGCGTTTATTTTTGAGGCCTTAACAGTTTGAGGCTGTCTGTCTTCACACTAGCACTGATGGGAGCTGCGTGATTCCAACTTCTAACTTGAATTTTGTAGAGACAAGAAAAAAAAAGGACTCAATGTCGATCCAAGTTTTTAGTTAATTTAACATTTGAGTTTTTCTCCATAGGTTATGCGTGTGGCTTCATAGGGCTTCTTTCTTGTTGTTCCAGTTTGTTTTATTCTCTGGTTTGGGATGCTGCTTTGCTGGTGCAGCGACCCAGCTTTGTTCCCTCTCAGAACATCTCCTCCCTGCAGGTGATGAGGCCACTGAAGCCCAGCACAGGGCTCCCCGACAGGCCCACACCTGGCACTGGGCTGCCTCAGGCCCCCAGCCCAGAACAGGCCCATGGGCACTGGAGGGCTGGGCACAGTCTGTCTCCAGGAAGCCCTCCCAGAGGTGTCCACCTGGGGCAGCAGATTTCTTCTTCCTTTTTCTTTTCTTTCTTTTTCCATCGTGTGTGTGTGTGTGTGTGTGTGTGTGTGTGTGTGTGTGTGTGTGTGAGTCTGTGTCTGTCTGTCTGTCTCTCCTCTCGGCTGTCCACAGCCAGAAAGCCAGGACCATCTGACCTGGAGAGGGAGATGGAGGAGCGGTCAGATGAGTGTACCTGATTCAACAGGAAATGAATCAATTTCTAAACAGCCCCCACCAGAGCCTCCTGAATTCCGTGGGCACCGTGTGCTGCTGTGGAGCACGTGCCCAGACTCCGACCTGCCACAGGACCCTGCCTCTGTGGAAGGAGTTTTGTAAAGAAAAAAAGAAAAACATTTTTCAGTGTAGCAAAATCAAACAGAACAAAACAAAAAATGAAAACAATAAAAAATTTTAAAAAAGAAAAGAAAAAAGAAGATGCTGACAGTACGAAGTCTAGCCTTTTGTAACCTTCATATTGCACACTAGGACTATAAGCCATTGCTAGCTCATTTTGAATTTTAACGTGTAATTTTTGTTTTATTTTCTTTCTGTGGGGAAAACGATGCTTGATCCACCAATGCTCTTTTTAATGTTTTATAACTATGTATGTGTATATATATAAATATAAAATAATATGTATGCACATGTGTGTGTATATATCTATATGTATATACATATATAGATATATAGAAATATATAGAGAGGTTTTGAGACAAAAAAATGCAGAACGTGAAACTGAACTGAACAGCGTGTGCTCTGATTACTTGAATCTGGTCTCCTCGGCACCTGGTTATTAAGAACTGAATATTTTTCCACTTGAATTTAGTGCTATTAGAAATTTAATATATGTGTTTTATTTATTTGATTTTTTTTTTTGCATGACTGATGCAAGGTTTGACATTTTCACTCAATAAAAACTGGAAAAAAATCCATCAAGTTATCTTTTATTTTTAAAATCACCCCCCAGTGGCTGGCTGGGATCCAGCGGTGTGGGGCGGGACCCCTGTGCCAGCAGAGGGGGTGGAGGAGGGAGCTGGTCATCTACGACCCTGGCAGGGAAGGGAGCATGGACCAGTTCTGTCTCTGGGTATCCCGCCAGGTTCTCCTGGGGTGGCCAGGGATAGATGGGGGAAATTCAGGTCCTGCCGGGTCACAGAGGGGGTTTCCTCATCCCAGCAGTACCTAAAGGCTGCTTGAAGCTCAGAGCCACCATGGGCAGGACCAGCTGGCAGTGGAGTCTCAGGCCTGCCCAGGACCCCCACCCTGGCCAGCCCCTCCTGTGCCATGCCGCGGGACTGCAGGGCCCGTGCTTGGCAGCGCCATCATTCTGCCCACCCCCTCGGCTCCTTCCTCCTTCCTGCAGGGACCTGCCCGTGCTGGGAACAGCGCGTACCCGGATCCAGTCCGGATGCTGGCGAGGCTCCTGCTTGGAGCGCAGGGTGGCAGGGCCAGAGGGGCTGGCTCCCGCGTCTGCAGCCTCCAGGTCGGAGCCTGGGCTGCCAGCCCTGGTGGTGCTGCGGAGGGGGCTCCCTTGGTAACATGGGTGCTACTCCCAGGCGTGGGTGAGAGAGAAGGCCTCAGGGCCCCGTTTATCCTGGGGCTTCCAGCTGGTGACAGCTTCTCATTAGCCTCAGCCCCACCTAGAGCTGGACTCCAGGTGGCCAGAGCTGCCCCAAGGCTCTCTGGGAGGGATGTTCTCGGGGGATCACAACGGCTTGTTACACCCTTGCCACACGTGACGTCACATGCACTCTCCCCAGGGGCTCCTGAGGTTGGGTTCCCTGCAGTGCACTCGCGCCCCTCGCTGAGCCTGGCCTGCTCGGCACGCGCCACTGGGCCAGGATGGCAGCCGAACAGCCCCTCTGCCTGTAGCACCGAGCTCCCGTCCTCTTCCCCCGCACGCCTCCAGCCCAGCCCGGCGCGGTCCTTCCTCTCGGCTCTCCTGGAACACCGCCCGCAGGCTATTTACATAAATATGTTCGCAACAGACATGAAAATATATACTTTTTTAGGTCTTATTAAAATGTTCAAGTTGGAACTCGCCTATTGTTTGCGGATATCTCTATTCTGTTAAATAAAACAGTGACTAATTTATGGGATAAAACACAAGTTCAACAAATTGAAACCATTACTGGAGATTTGCAGGCCCGGTGGGCCACGCAGCCTCCCGTGAGGTGGAAGGGAGCCAAGTCCTGACCTCAGCCAGCAGTGGGTGGTAGGTGGTGTGGCCACAGGGGTCCCACTGGGCGCTGCTCGGTGGGCAGAGGGGAGGGCCACGGAGTGGAGGGCCCAGCAGAATAGGGATGAGGCTCTGGACTGGCCCGGAAAACTGCCCCTTCTCTCCTGCCCCAAGAACTTCTGGGGCTGGATGGACCTGGCAGACCCACACAGCGGATGGGAGACCGCACCGCCCAGGGCAGGACTGGCTGCCCAGCTACCAGGAAGGAGTACTGGGACCCGGGGGAACCCTCCAGAGCTTCAGGGGAACAGGCATCTGCCACACAGGGGAGGGGACGTCCCACCCACCTGCATCAGGCACTTGTGCCCTGTGTTCGACTCCACTGCCACCCCTAGGGCGGGGCGGGGGGGTGGGGGCCAGACCACTCCCTGTGGCTTGTTGGACTCAGTAGGAAACGCAGGGAAACATGTTTTCGCTCTGGCATTTAATTAGCTGTGGCAGTGTGATGCTTCTACACCCAAACAGGGCAAATTCAAGGGTTTTGTAACCTCTGGGGAAGAGTCAGAGCCACCTGCGCAGGCTCAGCTGGGCTGGGCAGCCGGCCTGGCTGGTGCGCCCTGGGATGGGAGCCGGCCAGGGAGCAGGACTTTCCCTCGGCCCACGATGACACATGGCGACTGGGCAGCACATCTAGGTCCACTGTCACAGGAGGCGACCCCAGTCTCACAGGGGGGCCTTGGCCCAGGGGTGGGGAAGAAAACACCGCTGCCCAGGTCCGGGACAGGCCTGGAAGAAGCAGGACCCCATCACACCAGAATCTGAGGACCGCGTGGAAGCAAAGAAACCAACTGTGCCACCCTTGCTGGGAGGGGCTGCCCACCATTGGGCAGGCCAGACAGGAAGTAGCTCCTTGAAGGACACAGGCAGCCCAGGAGGCCGAGAGCAGTTGCTGGGCCTCCGCAGGCCTCACCCTCACTCTTGGAAGGGGACCCCACTTCCCCAACAAGGAGCCTGCCTCGGCCTCACCCTGAAACTTCCAGGCCCTCAGCCCTGCCTGAGCCCCCGGAGGCCAGCTGCCACCACCTAGGGTCCACACAGCATCCCTGGAAACGGCCACACGCTGGTGACCATCCTCACAGGGCTGCCGGGTGGGGATCAACGGCAGGGCCCTCGTGTCAGAGGTGGACGAGGCCACGCATCACTATGACTCACCTGGCCGGTCACGGGACAGTTTGAATTTGGTTCTGGCTCTTCTCCTGGCCACACCATGAGGCCCAGCCCCCTCCCATGGCGCTGGCACCGACAGGTTTGCACCTCCCAGCAGGCCACATCTTGAGGGAAATGTCCCTTGATGTCCTTCGCTCTACGGCGTGCCGTGCTCCTGAGCGCGGGTGTTTGGCAGGTTCGAAGTGTCACCTGCTTTTCCAGCTTACGGTGGCTTTACTGGGCCAGGACCCCGTGGGAAGTCAAGGAGCTTCTATTTCTAAAACCATGGCCCTGTCACTTCACGGTGTGTGTGTGCGTAGTTATTTAGACAGGTCTTGCCATGTGGCCCAGGCTGGCCTTGAACTCCTGGGCTCAATTGATCTGCAGCCTCCCATGTAGCTGGACCTACAGGCCTGTGCTACGGGGCCTGGCCTCCCTGTCACTTTAAAGACAGCCCTCCCAGCACTTGCCACGAACAAGGATAGCTTCCAGGCTTCTCCTTATAAAGTCATAATGAATCTCGACTCTTCTAGGAGAACAGGAACTTCTTTTTTCTGGGGATACTTGGGGCCTCGTGCATACTTTGCAAGCGCTCTACCACTGGGCTGCACTCCCAGCCCCTTTTGTATTTTTTTGAGACAGGGTCTCTCGGACTTATGCAGGCCGCTCTGGCCTCAAACCTGCAATCCTCCTGCCACCGCCTCCCGAGTCTCTGGGATGATAGGCACGCACCACGGCACCCAGCCGAGAATAGGAACTTTAAAGCGCTCGATGACAGTGAAGTTCTAAAGTGTGTACATGTTTTAGGCACAGTCATCTCAAAATGATGGCTGAAATTTCTAATTTCTAGTGTTGCATAAAGGAGTGTCTGAGGGCCATGGCTGAGGCCGGGCTGTTTGGGCAGGAGGGGGCTGGGCAGAGCCCTTCCCTACCTGAGTGTGGGCGCGGGCACGTGCCTGCTGGCGGGTGGAGTAGGTGGTACTCCTTGTCCCCAGAGCCTGGGAGGTCACTGCTGAGACGCTCCCCATGGCCAGGTGGCTGCGGAGCCCAGCGTGAGGAGCATCTATGTGGGGCACAGAGCAGTGGGAGAAGAGTGGCTGGGCCCCCCTGCTGGACGGGAGGGCCAAGCCAGGGCACGTCACCTGAGGCAGGTCACCTGGAGCCTCTGCCCCTCCTCTGAACACCCTGAAGGAGCCAGCCCAGCCCCAGAGGAAGCAGAGCCCGCTCCCCTCCTGGCTGGGAGAGGGAGAGGCCCCTGCAGGAGTCACAGGCCACCTTGCAGTGAACGGCCAGTCACATGGCACGGAGGTGGCGGCTCCATCTCTATTAAAAGGCAAAGAAGGAAGCAGGAGACGGGGTGGCAGAGGCAGGAGGGGTGCAGCTTGACATTGGACACGCACTTCCCCAGTGGGAAAAAGATCAACACTGGGTACAAAGTGAGCAGCCCCCTTCCCTGCCCAGGCTCCCTTTTCCCACCCCAGGGGGCCCAGGGCGCAGGCTGCAGGCCCCACGACGCCCCCCTGGCCCCCTCCTTGGGTGGCGTAAATGCCAAGAGGCCCCTGTTCTTCCCCAACAAGAAGCCCCGGGGCCCGGGGAGATCCAAAGAGCGGCCTGGCCCTGGGGGGGCCCGGGGCCCAAGGGGAGTCTAGGGAGGGCAAGACAGCTGGCAGATGCTACGAGCAGCAGGCCCGTCCCCTCCTGAAGGACGCTTCATTGTGATCGAGTTTAATAACGGCCTCCCTTACGGAAAGGGCTGACAGGCGCTGCCTGCTGCTCACTTCTGCCCCATTCCAAATATTTTTACCTTATTTGGATGAAATGCATTATTTTTCTAATGAAAGGCTTTTTTTCAAAGGGCCGTTTTCCCTCGTCCAGCAGCTGCCTTTATTAGGCAGCACTCACGCCGTTTTGGGGAGGGGTTTTTCCTCCCTGAAGTCACGCCAGACTCTGTCCTCAAAAGCCAAACTCGGTGCTCAGGACCCGAGGGGCAAAGGGCCTTGGGGCCCACGTTTCCATCCCTTCTCCACAGAGCCTTCCAGTCTGCCAACCCAGGGGGCAGAAGGCAGGGGCAGGAGGCCTGGCCTCCTCCCTCGGGCCTAGCTCTTGAGGTGGACGCAGGGGCAGAAGGCCCGGGTCGTGGCCGGAGGTTTGTTTCTGTTACTCCCGCCCCCACCCAGGTCATCCAGTCTCCAGTCTCCCCTCTGGTTCCGCTGGGGGGGGGGTGTCCTTAGAAGTCACAAACAATGACAACAATGACAAGTGGTCACCAGGATCCCCCAGCAACATTCCTAGGGCCCAGGAGTCCCACTCACCAGAGGGACCGTGGCCCAGGTGGCCAGAGGTGGGACCAGGCTTGGCCCTCTGCTGGTCCACCTCAGGTCTGCCCTCTGCCCCCCCCCCTCACTGGGACTCCTCAGGGCTCCTGAGAGCAGGTCCCCTCTGTCCAGGCCAGGCTGGTGGCCCCCAGGGGCTTTGAATCAGGCTTCCTCAGGGACACAGGGAGGCAGGGACAAAGGAAAAAGATGAGTGGGGGGGTGGCCTTCCTGGGGCTCTGCCGGTCCCTGGGGAACAGGTGGCTGCAGAACCAGAGCTGACGAGAGCCACGTGACCTGCCACCTCGCAGGCCCGAATGGGTGACATCTTTCAGGACGAAAGCGCCCCAAGGCCACACCGCTCAGCCACACGGCACATCCGTGAGGCGCCCTCGGCCCCTGCCGGGCTTCCCCGTGGGAGCTGAGCCCTGCGAGAGGCTGAAGGGAGACAGGGAGGGCCGGGCAGAACAGACAGGCTCCTGGGGAATGCGCGCCATTTAAGGAAGAGGCTCATCACCAGGTCTAAATACAGCAGCGGGAGGTCCCTTCCCCTCTCTCAGGAATGTCGCCCTCGCAGACACCCGTGCTGGGTGAGGAGCCGGGGCGGGGAGGGCCTGGCTCTGGGGTCCACCTGGCCGAGCCCTAGCTGAGCCTCACCTCGGGCGCCGGGGTACGGGCAGTAGATGGGCCACAGGCAGGGGTTAAATAGTGGTAACTCGGATTTATTACAATTATGTACAGCGTATCTTATATTCCGAAATCTATACATGATCACACAGACGAACATGTGTTTCTAGGTGGGAAGGACAGACGTGGCTGTTGGTCAGGAAGGCCCTGCTGCCCGGCTCCGCGGTGGGGGTAGAACCACGCCTTCCCGCAGGACGTGGCAAGCGGGGTGGGCGCGAGCGCAGTGTGGATTCACTTGTGGACAGGACAATGGCCGTGTGGGATGGCGGCGGGGCGGGAGACAGGTGCCCCAGGGTGGCATCCTGGGCAGGCGCTCCCGAGGGAGAGCAGGTCCAGGGCTGAGGCCTTGGAAACAGGGAAAGAGGGGAGCCACGGGCAGGGCCAGGTGCGGGGCAACTGCAGGGACCAGGATGGCAGCTCCTCTCCCACGGAGGTGGCAGGAGGCAGGTGGCAGGCGACAGAAGCTCTGGCCATGCACGGTGTCACGTTAGTCAAGACGCTCAGCAAACGCACGGGACGAGGCGCCTGTCCAGGCTGGGGCTGCGCGGGGGGTCCCCGCACCAGCCGCCGGGGTCCAGGGGCGGGGCCGGGGCCGGGGTGGGCGGAGTCTGGGCAGAACCGAGGCCCCCACGGCTGAGCTGAGGCCTGGCGCCCCTCTGTGGGCTCCACGAGCCCCAGGCCGTGAGGCCACGCCCGGCGGCCAGCGGGCCGCGTCCCTGTGCGCCGCGGGCCCTAGTCCCGCTCGTTCTCGTTGCTGGCGCCTTCCGGCCGCCGCAGCTTCTCCACCTGCTCGTTGATCTGCCCGTCCCCGCCGCGGCGGTCCTCCCTCTGCACCCCCAGCACGTCCTCCTCGTCCGCGTGGCTCACGCCGTCGTCCTCCTCGTCCTCCTCGTCCTCCTTGTCCTCCCGCTTCTCCTCCTCGCCCTGCACCTCCATCCTCACCTGGCCCTTCACGTCCACCACCCCCTCGCCCTCCTCCGGGGGCCCCAGCAGGTGGTACGTGGTCGTGGAGCCCTCGGGGCTGTGGCTCTCCTTCCCGGGCGAGGGCGACGTGGACTCGTTGCTGACTGGCGAGATGTCGCTGCTGCTGTGGTGGTTCCCGGCCGCCGGGCTGGAGGGCGAGGGCGACTTGACGGGGATCTGCCAGGCGGGGATCTTCGGGGCTGACGGCGACGGCGGGAACTGCCTCCTGGCGGGAGGAGAAGCCAGCGGAGATTGGGGACGGCACCGACTCCCCGTCACCCCAGCTCTCGTTGCTGCCACAGACCACCCTGAGCCCCAGCGCTGCCCGCCTGACATTCCCTGGGGTCTGCTCCATCCTTGTCCCTGGTGCTGCCCCTTCCTCCACTCTGCGGCCAGGACAGGGAGAAGGCGAGGACTGGAAGAGACAGTGCCAGGGGACTCGAGACACCTGGGCCTCCACATTAACTCGTCTATGGCCTGGGCGAAAGGTAGCACTGGCCAAGTGTCAGAGACACCAGGACCAAAAGGGCAGCATCCGTGCCTTCTGCTGGAAAAGCTCTGAGCAGACAGTTTGGACAGGGGAGAGCCAGCTCCCCTGCTCCAGTGCCCCTCCAGACAGCGGGCTCCAAAGCCCAGGGTGGACCTGGCAGGGCAAGGCCACCTGGCACGGCTTTAAGTGAAGCTCTACCCGCCCAGGCCCATCTCACGGGCCCTGCTCCCGCCAAGCTCCACTGTCCCGGCTGCGTTGGGATGAGGCAGCCCCCCTCAGTGGGCACTGGCCACAGCCTCCACCATTCACCAGGGACACCAAACCAACCAGAACCTAGTCTGTGGTTGTACTGGCCCAGGGCTGCCTGACGGCGTGTCTGTCCTGGCCACAGAGGCACCTATCTCGTGGGGCGGGAAAATGGATTTCTAACAAGCCCCAGGCCACGCAGAGCTCAGCCGCTCCTGTTTCCCTCAGGGAGGCTCAGGAGGTGGTGGCCTGGAAACCGAGGAACGAGGCTCTCTGGCTGGGGCCACAAAAGCCCTCCGCCCCGCCCCTTGCCCGCTAGCAAAGAGCTCCTTGGGTGCCGCGATCCCCTGCCGTGGCTCCCACTAACCCCAGCCTGGGAGAGAGGCGAACAGCCCAAGCAAGGTCCACCAGGCCACGCTTGGTGGGATGCGCGCTCGGCCCAGGACTGAGACGCTCCTGGGACTCTGGACATGCAGCTTTAAGACCACGACAGTCCTGGGCAGACCAGGACCATGTGGTCATCCCACAATCAGGGCTGCCCTCGTGGCGACAGGCTGTCATTGCAGAGGGACAGCAGAGGGACGCCAGGAAAGCAGGCAGGAGATGCAGGACTGGCATACTGTGGACGCCTGCAGCCACAAAACCTTTCACGGCAGGGGCAGGCAGGGGGACCTCCCTGGGACAAAGGTGTCACTGAGAGGCTGTGGTTTCAGGATGGAGGACAGCCTGCTTTGGGAGGAGCCACACTGGGGCGTCTCCTCTACTCCTAGGCCCTGCTTTGTGCCTTCATTGTCCTTGATCTGATCAGACAGCCCAGGGAACTGGCCACAGGCTGGGCCCTGGCCGGGAAGGGGCCTCCTGGGAAGGGGAGGTCTGAGTGTCAAGAGATCCCCAAGCCCAGCGTCTGAATCACCCTGGTCAGTGAGGAGCTGGCCAGGGCGGTGGGGCGCTGCACCATCCCATGAGGGTGAGGCTGCCCGGGCCACCTGCACGGGACCCAACCCCGAGCTGCCTCTCCTACCGGTTCAGAAGAAGCCCTTTCAAGGAGTTAATTTCCGACTTGAGCTCGTTGATGTTTTGGGACTCCAGGATCCAGTTGGTAGACGTGGTGGCCTGAAAGGCAAAGCGCAGGGAACATGCGTCAGAGCGGTGCCTTCCTGTCAGCTGTTTGGGCAGCAAGTGGCTCAGGAAGGCCCTGATGGGGCGCGGTGGCTGTGGGCGTTCTGGGTTCTGCTGTGCCAATGCCCATCAAGGGTTGGGGGTAAACTGCCTCCGGCAACACCCTAAAACAAACATTCCCAAACTCTCTTTGGAGAGCTGATGAAATTGATAGAGCACTGCATGGTTCTAGGTGACACCATGGGATCATGGACCTATGGAAATAATATGACAAGCACATGCCCCCATCTCTAGGAGAGATACTGAGGTCTTGGCAGCAGGAAGTGAAGTGGGGTCTGGAGATGGTGGCGGGGCTACCAGAGCTGGGGGTCACATTCTGTTTTTGTTAGGGTTTAAAATGTCCACTGAAACAAAACCCAGTAAGATGAACACATGACATCTGCCCGCCACCCACTCCCTAAAACCCTCCCCTGGAACGGGCACCACAGACAGAGGCGCACGTGGGGCTTGGAGGGAGGCATCTGCCTTGTCACTGGCAGGAGCAGGAAAGCCACCTAGGAGTGCCAGGGAGGCTACAGGCCGCTGAGCCCCTCCTGCCCACTCTGCAGCTCTGTGCAGAGCAGACCCAGGAGGCCACTGTGCCCTGGCGCACTCTCCACGGTGCTCTGCGCCTCGACCCCCAGCTCCACCACAAGGCCAGGTCTCCAGCAAGGACAGCCCCAGACGGAGCGCCACTGACTGCAAAGCCACCTGTGTGCCACGCCACCTAATCACAGCCATTCTTTGGGACAACTCGAGGCTGAGAGAGAGAAGGAGCCCCCTTAGGTCCTGACCTCAGCCCCTTTCCCACAAAGGGTCCAGGAGGGCCACCTGCCTGCCATGCTGCCCTGCCGTGTTGACAGATAACCCTCAGAGGGCCACAGCTTCCTCCTGACCCACCCCGTCGGGGTAGATGGAACAGGCGAGCCGAAACACAACCCTGAGTGGGAGCTGTGTACGGGGGCCAATTCCATGTCGGCAGCCTCAGCTGAGGGGCACCGCCAGCTGCCTTTAAGTGCGGATAATCGGGCAGGCTCTGAATCCCCTGATAGGCTGCCCCAGGCTGGCAGGGGGGACGGCCCTGGCTCATCCCTGCCGGCTGCTGCGAGCCTGACGCAAGGTGAGGGTCGCAGCAGGCTGGCTCAGCACACAGCCCACCGGGCACACCCCGCGGGGTCCCCATTCCAGACCACCAGACAGCAGAGAGCCCAGGAGCCACCGTTCTGGCTTCTCCGAGACCTTGAAAGCTACAGCAGCCCATTAACAAGGGAGCAATTTCCACTCAGCGGCCTACAAAGGACTCAGATTTCCAAACGCATGCGGTGCCAGATGCCAGGATTTAGAAATAAAACCTGACATCTGGGGCTTTTTAGCCAGTCTCTTTAAAAAACAGTTGTAGAAAACTCACAGCCTTCAGTTTTATGTAGGTTTTTTAATTACTTAAAGCTCTTCTTTTTAATTTTTTACAGTGCTAGTAGGAGCTTGGAAGGCAGATATAAAAACTCACGTTACAGCTGAGAAAACACAGCGCCCAGCCTCTGGTTTATGAGGTAACCAGAGTCCTCCCACATATGGGCTTGGCTGCCAGGCCAGGGAGCCCCGCTTCAGGAGGGAGAGCAGCGAAGGGGACCCGAGTGGGGAGCTGTGAGGACAGCGAGCAGCCCCAGCCCGGGCAGCCGGCCCCGCCCCTTTGAACGCAGCATGTGGTCTGCATCTGAGGCTGGGGCCTCTCGACAGTTTTCCAATTTCCGGAATGGCTGCTGGCCATCAGCAGGCCACGGGCCCGAAAGATAACAGCGTGGGGCTGGGCCACAGCCTGCCTTCTTGGCTGCTCAATGGCTGCCCATGGGGGCCTGCAGTGGCTCCAGCCAGCAGCAGCCCAGCCACCCAAGCAGAAGTGAGGTGGCCTGTGTAGGAGATGGACATCGGGGTTGGGGGCTCGCGGGGACCCTTTGCACAAGAGGCACCTTGGACTCCACCAGAAGTGGAGAGAGGCCCCGCCTCCTGGCTTTGCAATCCAGCTGTGCACTGGGGCAGCCTCCCCCAGGGATCGGCTTGGTGAGACTCATTAGAAAACACTAGGGAGCCAATGGACCACCATCCCGGAGCCCTGTCTATCCAAGACAGTGCCTCAGACATGACAGTGCCTCAGGACTGCGGAACCCAGGGCCTGCGATCCTGGCTGCTGGCGAGAGCCACGCATCGCTCTAAGGACATAAACGGCCCAACGAAGTAGCTGCCGTCATAGCTCCATCGTATAGATGAGGGCGACTCAGAGAAGGCAGTAACCCGCCTGTGGCCAAACAGACAGCGCAGGGACGGCGAAGATCTGGACCCAGGCAGACCGACCTCACAAGCTGCTCCTGAGGAGACTCAAACTGGGACTGTGAGGCACGGAAACTGCTCCCGTCGGCCCTGCGTGGCTCCAACTCCTCTCAGCTCACCCAAGCCCATGAAACCTGGGTTTGGAACCTGTCCATGGCAGCAAGGTGAGCACAGGAAGGCCCTGGGCGGGGCGGGTGCTACTGAAGTGACGCCAGGACCCGCCTCCCCTCGGTTCCCTGGTCTCGTCCTAACCTAACCTGCCCCGAGCTGCAGCCAGCTGTCCCCCCTCTGTGGCCAGGCCTGCACTGCTGCAGGTATGGCGGCCATCGGAGGTCCACGGCAGAGGGTGGCCTTTCTTCCCTCCTGTTGGGAGGTGGCGCAGAGACAGGAGGATGGCCCTGATGGTTAAGGCCACACCAAGCGCACGGTGCCACCTCCCCTCTCTCCAGGGGCAGCGTTGGGCCCCAATGTGTCTCCCTGTGACACCAGACGGCAGGTGGGAGACAGCGCCCGGGGCACGGAGGCCAGGGCTCGGAGGCCAGTACCTTGGCGGCGGCCAGCTCGTGGGCCAGCTCCTGGACCTTCTGCTGCTGCTGCCTCAGCAGCTCCTGGACAGAGGCCAGCGTCGTCTGCACCTGAGTCACTGGGGAAGAGAGCGTCGTGCACGGTAAGCCGGTGCCCAAGGTCCCCTCCTCAGCCCGCTCACCTGTGAGCCGCCCACACTGCTGCTCTAATTTATCTGCAGGCCCCCCGCCCCACCAGCCAGATAATTTATCTGCGCCCGGCCGGGGTAATCCACCTGCACTGCGCCTCACCTCCAGTATTTCCACTTCATCTCTCTATTGTGTGGTTGTCCGTGGTCAACAGTATATCCGTCCAAAACCTCTCCCCTCTAATTACGCCTGGCTGGGATGTGCCTGGCTCTCCCGGCTCCCGTCACACCCGCATCACTCATCTCTCGGGCCTCCCCGTGGCGTTGGGAGCTCACGGACAGCTCTGATCCCAGCAGGGCCGAGGCTCAGGCTCCACCACTGCCAGGAGCAGAAACTGCAAATCCTGTCTCTGGCGGGAGCACCTTCCTATCCTGCTCCCTTCAAGGCCCTCACTGCAGGGTGATCCCTGGGGCCTGTAACCACCAGCAGGAGGAGGCCCCAGAGGACTCCTGAGGACTTCCCAAAGGTGCCCCTGAGGCATGGAGGTTCCTGCCCGGGACAGGTGGCACTTCTGCCCACCTTGGGGTTTTAGATCCCGAGCCTCCACCTGGTAAACAAGTTTATAAAGGAGAAGAGCCACCTCTGGCGCGACAGGTCCCAGCTAATCTGGGCCATCATCGGGGCAGTGGGTAATGAACGCCGGCCCTGTGGAGTCGATAACAGAGGTGGTGGCCGGGGTCCCGGGAGCCACAGTAATTACAGACTCTCTTGACCCTATGTTGGATTCTTTGAGGGAAGGGGGAAAACCACCGAAAACCCCCCTGAAAACCTCATAGAGGCAGAAATTAAAAATGAACTTTACAGCCCTTAGAAAGGCTGTCATTTTATTCCCCTTATTAATATTCTGAGGTTGGGAGCCTTTCCGTAAAAACATAATTAATTGAGGCCGCGCCGACAGTAAACAAGCAATTTCAAATTAAACCGAAATGACGGCGGCTTCATTTGCAAATGTGAACAGATTCTCAGAGCAGATAAATGAAGTCACCACATAAAGTGGAGACGGAGCGGGAGGGGAGGGGCCGCGAAGGGGCTGCTCGCAGAAGGCTTTGAGGGGTGACTTGATGGAGTCATTAATCTTTACCTGTCTGGGCCACGCTGCCACTCAGCTCGGAGAGACTCGCTGCCATCCTCTCTAGCTGCTTCCTGTCCTCGCGGCCACCCAGGATGAGGGGCAGCAGGTACTTCTGCAAGAAGAACAGGTGAGGACAGTGCACTGGGGTCGTCCCGAGTCAGCCTCTCAAATCCTGCCGCCGAGCGCGCCCCTCGTCCTCCCTGGAGCCGGGCGTCCCAGCACAACCCGTAAGTGAACGACATGCTTGAAAAAGTTAGGAAACTGAAATGACAGCCCTGTAGAGATTCTGCGTGAGTAAGGGCAAGGACCAAGGACAAGGAAAACAAGTGTGTTGTCACCCAGTCCTCCTAGGGTGCTGAGGATGGAACCCAGGAGCTCACACAAGCCAGACAAGCGCTCTACCACTGAGCTGCGCCCCAGCCCTGGGAAAACCAGTCTGGTCCGCTGTGAGGGAAAGCTTCTTCATTCTTTTATTTCCTTCTCTTAGTAATGTTGTAATACTTCCACACTTTCTAACTCGACTTTAAAAGTTCTAACATGAAGTGGTAGAAGGACATGTAAGAAACTGATCCTATTGGTGGCCTCCAAGGAGCACAAGGGAGCGCCTCATTGTGCACTTTCCTGAAACTTTAACATTTGGAATCCTGTGAATGAAACGAATTGTTTCACTCATTCAGAAACAAGTGATTAAAATGAAATAAAAACTTACTCAAGAGAAACACCACACTTCTGGGACCTAAGGTTCTCCTAGGAGGGGAAAATATGTAGCTAGCCCACGGAGCCTGTTGAACAGGTCACCTTGTTTTTTTGTTTTTTGTTTGTTTCGTTTTTTTTTTTTGGTGGTACTGGGGGTTGAACCCAGGGCCTTGCGCCTGCATGCTGTGCAAGTGCTGGACCACTCAGCCCATTTTTTTACTTTTTGAGACAGGGTCTCACTAAATTACCCAGACTGCCTCTGGTCTCGAACTTGCGATCCTCCTGCCTCTGCCTCCCGAGCTGCTGGGATTACAGGCATGCATCACTGCACCCAGATACCTTGGTCTTTCCTTTCCTTTTCCTCTTTCTCTCTTTCTTTTTCTTTCTTTCTTGTACTGGGGGTTGAACCCAGGGCTTCTCACGCTTGCATGCTTTGCAAATTCTAGGCCACTGAGCTGCACCCACAGCCCATTTTTTGTTTACTTTTTTGAGACAGGATCTCGCCAAATTATGGAGGCTGCCTTTGGTCTCGAACTTGCCATCCTCCTGCCTCTGCCTCTTGAGCCGCTGAGATTACAGGCGTGCATCACCACACCCGGCTCTTGGCCTTTTCTAAACCAAGCCTGAATTATCAGACCAAGCTTCCTTCACAGAATCCACAGCGGCCCAATTCCTCCAAAACCAAAAGGCAGGCCAGAAGGAAGAACCGCCCCAGGGGACAAATGCTGACTGGAAGCGGCAGGGCCACCAAACCAGAGTGCCTAGAACAGGTCCCCAGAGCATTCAGGAAGAAGGCAGGCATCTAGCTAGTAATAGGCTGTGGGGCTTGGAACAGGGCAGTGAGGGCAAAGGCAGGCAGGATGCTGGGAGATGCCCGGAAGTCCACAAGCTCAGACCCTGGAGACAAGGCCTCCTCTTAGGGGAGCGGGTCCCACTGCCAACCGGAAAGCGTGGAGCTACAGTGAGTGCAGCACAGGCCTGGCAGCCGCTACCAAAGGATAACTCTGGTCTGCAGTCTGTTTGAGCCTCAGGAAAAAGGACGGAAACTTCTTCATTAAGGGTTCTGCGTGGGGGAAGGAAAAGGAGGTCTCTCACAAGGGGTTTGTGGGAGAACTCATTTTGAGAGCGACTCCTAAGTGAAGACCATCATTTAGCATATGTGTAGAAGCGTTTTCTATTTTGCAAAGTGCTTTTTAGCCATGGTGTGAGTTATTACCCACAACCGAGCGGAAACTCATCAAATGTAGTCTGACGTTTCAGGTGGAAGTTTTCCTAAGTAGAAAAGTCAAGAAATTCTCATCAGTGTAACCAACTACAAACTCTGTTTCTGAGGTCAGAAACAGGAGGGGACGGAGCACACGCTCTTCAGCCTAAATCCACGCGTGTGCACGAAACAAGGGGGCGGCTTCCTACCACTCTATTTTTTTTTCTTTTAATTTAAAAAAACTATTAGCAGATGGTCTAGAAATTCTTGTGTTGCTATTGTAACTGACATCCCAATGCTTCTTCTCTTTTTAAAAACAGAGACGGGTGACCAGAGCGCGGCAGAGCACGACAGCTCTGTGTTACACTGGACCCTGGGGAGCCAGGCCTCCTGTTCCCCTCTGGCCCCTGGCTGGCCCTGGGCCATGTGATGATCAGGTGCTGTTCACAGGGCCAAGGTACTCGTCTGAGTACTCCGGGTTGGTGTCCTGTTCTTGGTGCCTGCCTGCAGCCCGGGATTGGAGAGAGGCCGTCCACGCACAAGGCACTGGTAGGCATCGATCAGCTCAGAGGAAGAAATCCCAGCCTGGGACGTTTTCCTTCTGCATGCCTAGCTCTAACAACAGACGTCACACTGAGAAAAACATACTCTACTGCAACTCTGCCGCTAGCTTTCGAATGAAGTCAAAAAGGAAGAATGCCAGAGTGCAGAGAAATTACAGGAGTAACAGAGCTGCTGAGGGGCTGAATAGAGCGAAAATGACAAGAATGGGTCAGGCGTTCACTAGGGTCCCTTAAGAAAAGTCAGCCAACATGGAGTGGAAAGCGGGTGGCCTGGAAGAGAAGGCAGATTCTCTCTGAGTGAGCTGACTTGGATCTGGGGCGCAGCCTGGCTATGTACCTTCTAGAGAAGATCTCTCTCTCCAAATCAAGGTTGGGCCTTTCTGCTGTTGTCAAAGGAGGGACCCTTCACTCACTGCCTGCGGCCTGCTGTGACCGTGAACCCTGCTCCTGAGGGCTGGCCCAGGAGGCCTGGGGAAGATGCCGTGTTTACACAGATGCCACCACAACCCACCGAAGACAAGAAGTGGGTCCCCTAACCACCCCCACACCCAAGTTCCCGAGCTGGCTTTAAATATTGAGGCAAACAAGGGTGTGTGAGGCATTTCCCACAGGGTGGGCAGGGTGGCTCTCGGCGCTTGCCCGAGGAGCTGACTCCTTTGATCTTCACAGCACCCCCTGAGGTCCCGCAGATGCTCCTGACTGTGATGGGCTATGTCCTGGTACGTGGAAAATGAAGGTAACACGCCCAACCAGCTAGCACCCCGGCTGACCCCCACCCCTGTGCTCAGAAAGCTCACGTCAGCCTGTGGTGGGCAAAGCCATCGGCCCCGAGGCCTCTCCTCCAGTGAAGTGCCCACTATCTCGTGTCGTTCATTGAACGCTGAACTCGAGGCTGTATGGATGCCCTTTTGCACTGTAAACTCAAACCATGGGGAGGGAGGACCGTTGGTTTCCTCTCCATCTTACGGATAAGAAGGGAGCCTGTGGCCCCCAGCCGCTCAGGGGCAGAGGTAGGTCAGTGCGGGCAGCTGGCCCCAGTGCCCACACTCTAAACCACTACGTTTTTCTGTCCCTCACAAATTACATGCTGCTCACTACGTGCCTGGCACAGAATCGAGAAGTGTTTTGATCTGCTGTACATAGGGTCGCTATGAGTCGGACTTGACGGCACCTAACAACAACAACATCACGTGCCAGGTATCCTTCTAAATGCCTGACCTAGAGTGCAGCCATGGACCTCAAGGTCGCCCTGCAAGGGGAGACTCCGGGGTGGAACGAAGAGCATGTGTCCCTGCCATGTTCCCCTCACTGTACCCCCCCTCCACCACAGCCCCCTCCTCCACAGGCTCCAGGATGGCAAGGCACAGCCCCAGCGGCCCCGGGGAGGACAACTTACCTTGTAAAGCTGGTGAAAGCCAAACGCGATTCCTGCCATGATGATGGCCAAGGCACCATAATCTCGCCATCGAGAACCCCCAGGGCCTGACGGCAGAAAAAGGAGAGAGTGAGGAGTGGCCCACGGAGTCCTTCCCAGGACAGAGGCGAGCATGAGCCTCAGTGGACGGGCAAGTGAGACAGAACTGGAGGGAGACGATGTGCCTTCCTCACTTCCTCACCATCATGGGACAGCTAAGTCCCCAGCACAGAGCGTCAGGTGTAGGGGGACGAGAAGCCCCACAGCACGGTCCCTACAGTCAACAAAGGATCTAGAGAGGATGATGTGAACATATGGAGGTGTGCCCTACCACAGACGGGGACACACAGGGCCCACTGCACACCAGGGCGGGAGGCTGAGGGGCCCTAGACCCCCTTCTCTGCTCTCACAGTGAGATGGGGAGCTAAGGCACAAGTCTGCAAAGGACTGAGCAAGGCGACTCCAGAGGGTGAAGCCTGAGTATCACCCTCACCTCGGGGATGCGTGAGTAGAGCGGGTAGTGGAGAGGGGCTAAGGGTCAGCAGGGCCTTGGAGGAGGCAGAGGCCAAGACCTGCAGTCCTGGGGGCTGGAGAGAGGGTGGGTCAGCGTGGACCAAGTGAGCACCTTAGTCCTCAGGACAGGAGAGCTGCTTCCGCAAAAGACCCAGGGGGATAGCGAGGACCCAGCACACCTGCGTGCAGTGGGCAGGGGTTGGAAGGGTATGGCCAGGGAGCCTAGGTACTATTTCCCAAGCGGTGGAGAGGCCCTGGAGGATCAGGATGAGGGAGTGCCAGGATCAATCTCTATTTTATGAGCAGAATATTAGGGTAGCTCCTGGCAAGCTAGACATGGGAGGCTGCAGAGGTGCGAAAGAAAGGCTCCTACAAGGGCCACAACGGCACAGCACGGCTGAGCTAGATCATAGGCCAGGGATAGAGCTGAGAGTCAGTTCAGAAGAAGACTTTGCTGCTGTTGTTATGGTTTGAATATGAAATGTCCCCTGCAGGCTCGTGTGTTTGAATGCTTTGTCCCCAGCTGGTGGCACTACTTGGGGAAGCTGTGGAAGCTCTAGGAGGTGGACCTGGCTGGAGGAAGCAGATCACTGGGTGTGGGGAGATTACTTGGGCGTACTTTATCCCTGGCGGCTTCCTGTAAGTCCTCCCTGCTTCCTGATCTACTGTGATGTGAACAGCTCTTCGCCCCGCGCTCCCACCATATGATGTTCTGCTCAAGCACATGGGGTCCAGCAATGTGGACTGACACGACTGACACTCTGCAACTGAGCCAGAGGAAACCTTTCCTTTCTTAAGTTGTTCCTGTCAAGTATTTTGGTCATGTCGTTGTTTGTTGTTGTTAGGTGCCATCGGGTCGGTGTCTGACTCATAGTGACCCTACAGACGAAACACTATTGCCAGTGCTTCTCTGCTATTCATAGAGTTTTCAATGGCTGATTGTTTTTTGGGAGTGGGTTGCTGGGTCCTTCTCCCAAGCCTACAGCTCCTGGTGTTCCGAAGAGGTCTCCCATCCAAGTCTAGCCACGTCTGACCCTGCTTTGCTTCTGAGATCTGATGGGATCAGACACCCTAGTGATACGGCTATAGGCATTTTGGTCACAGCAATGCAAAAATAACTAACACACAGAGGAACTGGAAATGGGCATCTAGTCTTCATACAGGAGGTGGCTCCCAACTCAGTTCTCTAGAGATTAGCACACACAGTGTGCACCCCTACTCCACACTATCATCTATAGATTGTGCCTTCTGCAGTTTCAGTTACCTGCAGTCAAATACGGTCTGAAAATAGCAAATGGAAAATTCCAGAAAGAAACATTTCATAAGTTTTAAATTGCTTACCTTTTTTGGGGGCAGGACCAAGGGGTTGAACCCAGGGCCTAACCCACGCTAGGCAAGCGCACTACTACTGAGCTGCATCCCCAGCCCTCTTGAAGTTATTTCTTTGTTTTTTTTGAGATAGGGTCTTGCTAAGTTGCGCAGGCTGCCTTGAACTCGAGATCCTCCTGCCTCTGCCTCCTGAGTGGCGAGGGTGCCAGCTGGCTGCTCACCATTCTGAGTGGCATGAAGTCTTGGCTCTCCTCTCTCCTACCCAAGACGTGACTCAGCCTTTTATCTGAGGTCTACCCTGCAAACGCTCCCTGCCTGTTGGCTACTGAGTAGCTACCCTGGATATCAGACCTGCTGTCTCAGGACTGCAGTGCTTCTGTCCAAGTGACCCTAGTCTTACTGAATGGCCCCAAGAGTAACGACACTAGCAACATGCCAAAGAAAAACTGCATCTGCTTCCTCTAAGTGAAAACAGAAAAGTTGTCAACATGGAAAGAAAAACTAGTTATATGCTAAAGTTGTGAAATCAATGGTTCAATAAAATACTTGGAAAGTGATCACATTCACATAACTTTTATCATAATATATTGTTATTATAATTGTGCTATTTTATTATTATTGTTATTAAGCTTACTGTGCCTAATTTATAAATTAAATTTTATCATAACTACGTATGTATAGGAAAAGACAGTACACAGAGGGTTCAGTATTATCTGCAGTTTTAGGCCCTAAGGATCTTGGGATGACTCCCCCATGGACAAGGAGGACCAACATTCTAAAGCTGTCACAGCTCATGTGAAATTGTACCTGCACAGGAGGAGAGAGGAGTCTCCTACCTCATACCCGCCCATGTACAACCCTCAGAGGGGACTCAAAGGGCTTTCGTGCCCATCATCTGGTGTGAGCCCATGTGGCATCCCACTCTCCCCACACCTCTGGAACTGCCCCTCCAAGCCACTTATGAGAGAGTTCTACGTCCTCACAAAGGATCTGCCATGAGGAGGGGCGTGGGCCATGGTTCTCAGGACGCCACACACTAGCTGTTCTGGAACAAACCAGACAGGGCACCAAGGGAAAGTGTGCAGAAGGCACCTGGAGGGTCTGTTGGGAGCAGGAAGATGCCCTGGAGGTAAGTCTGGGAGAAAGGTGAGGAAGAGCCAGACATTCTGGAACATGCTTGTATGCTGAGCTACTTGGGAGGCTGAGGCAGGAGAATCACAAATCTGAGGCCAGAGGAAGCTTGCGAAACCTAGTGAAACCTTGCCTCAAATAAAAAATGGGCAGGGGGTGCAGCTCAATGGTGGACCACTCGCCTAGCATGTGCAAGGCCCCAAATTCAACCCCCTCAATATTAGGGGGAAGGAAGGAAGGAAGGAGAGAAAGAGAGAGGGAGAGAGGGAGGGAAGAAGAAGGAGGAGGAGGGGGGGGAGGCGGAGGAGGGAGGAGGAGGAGGGATGAGGAGGAGGGAAGAAGAAGAGAAGGAGGAAGAAGAACAGGAGGAGGAGGAGGAGGAAGACGAAGAACAGGAGGAGGAGGAGGGAAAGAAGAGGAGGAGGAGGAAGAGGAGGAGGCACGAAGGAGAGGAGAGGAGAGGAGGGCAAGAGCACTCTAGAGACCCTCAGAGGACCACTAGAACTCAATGAACCAAGCTGCCAGCCTCACTGCTTTAGAGATGCCTGACCGTGTCTGCCTCCCCCTCTCACCTATACCTGCAAGCTCTCCGAGGCACCTGTGACTACCTGGCATTTTATGACCCAAGGGGCAGGGCCATTCTTTAAGCTCAGTGGAAGGGTGTAGGTGCACATGGAGAAGAGGCCTCAGGCATGCAGCCCGACTAGGGGGATCCAAGTCACAAAGACCTCCAAGTGGGCAAGAAGGACACCCCCTTCCCCCTTCTCTCTGGGGCTCTGAGCAGAACTCTCAGTAGACAGAAAGGACAGCCAAGAGTCTCTCCTTGACTAGCACAGTCCCTGCGCCCCCAACACCTATAGATTCCACGTGAGATTCCCCAGCATGGCCCAGCCTCATCCTGGTCACAAAACTGGAATCGACAATACGGACCTTCCCAACCCTCCACTTCCATTTTTTGTTTTACATATTTGAAGCTAGATGGTTTAAACATCAAATGGCAGAGGTCAGCCCACTGCAAAAAGGCAGCCTCACACCAAGCGCCATGGGGAAAGGTGCTCAGTTCATGTTTATCCTCCTGGACAATATCCTCCCGGACAATCTTCACACCCACGTAAGCACCACAGACCTGTCTCATTTCCCTTCTTTTTCCTCCTTATTTCTCAGTCTTTATCCCTACAGTCATGCAGCATTCCACGTCACCTACTCCCTGCTTATGGACACTTAGGTCATTTCCAATCCTTATGTTATGCAGGTCCCGAGTTCAATTCCCAGCACCACAAAAACGGGAGAAGGACGTGGCAACCCACTCCCGAGGCAATCAGCCATTGAAAACCCTATAAGGGTTGCTATGAGTCAGACGCGACTCGACGGCACCTATCAACAACAACAACATGTTACGCAGGGCTGCCATGAACAACCATGATCACATGGCAGCTCCCACACAGGACACCTGCAAACCTACGAATTCCTAGGGCGAGGGTCACAAGGTACATGCCTTTGTAACTTGGAGAGATACTGCTAACCTGCCTCCGTAGAGCTCAACCAATCCAAACCACCACCCATGCACTGGCGGCTGTTTTCCCATAGCCACTCTGTTACACGTGCTCATCAAACGCACAGGCTCCTGCTGCTTGGACAGTGGGAAAACAGTACTTCACTCTGGTTCTGATTTGCACTGGTCTTATTTTGTACGAGGACTGAGCATCTTTTCATCAGTATTTCCTTCACAGTGTGCTGTGATCTCCACTTTTCTATTAATATCTTTCTCTTATTCTTGAGAGCTTTTATGTAGCACGGATATTAGCCTTTTGCCGCACAAATCGTAAATACTCTCTCATTCCCTTTTCCTTCATTCTGCTTGTGCTGACATGAATGTATCCATTTATTCTTTTGTGGGTTCTGAGGTTTGGGTTACAGTTGGCAAAGATGTCCCTACTCCTTTCCTAGGCTGTGTGGGTGACACTCAGCAAGGCTAAGTCCTAGTGCAAGTTCTTTTGGGAAGGAAAAAGTGAAAGCGGAGTGCCCTTGCCACGCTTCAAGAGGGTCAGGTTCAGGAGGTCTTCAGTTCCCACCCAGACATAGGTCCACGGAGCCAAAATTCTCAGAGAACATCTTCAAACGGGGCCCACATTCAGGAGATCACATTCACCATGGACTCTCCAATGCCCACTGAATACTTTACAAGAGAGCAGTCGTCACGGAGCTAAGGACCTGGCCAGACCCCGCTGTGCTGGATCCCCTGCTTCTCCTTCTCACCTCCTGAAGTGCAGCCTTCTCCTCTCGTGCTCCGAGCTACTGAGGCTGAGCAGACGCCACGGGCTGCGGATCTGGGAACCAGAACCTCGCATAGCTGCCCACCTTGCCAGAGCTCAGCCCTCCCCAAGCCCAAGAAACACCTGTGGTGGCCTGCCGGCTCACCCTTCACCCCTCACTGCTGCTCCGTTCCTGCCAGGCTCACGTTAAGAACATTTTATTGCCCCCTGGTTTTCATTATTAATGAAAAGGGACCAGAATGATCTTTCCTAAAGTTCAGAGAGTCTATAAAGACAAGAAGCTGAAATGCCATTTTACTCGTTTTGGAGACGGGTGATACAATTCTGTCTTGTGGCAAAATGAAGACAGAGGGAAACTCGGCCGGAAAAGCCTCTTGGCCACCGAGTGGGTTCCCAGGGTGCCGGAGCAGGGCTACTGCGACCCTCTCCCGTGGTCCCACACCTGGACTCCTGCCCCTGCACAGAGGGCGTTCCTGGGACAGCAGGTTCTCCTGTCACCATGCTTCCAGTGCCCCAGAGCAGAACGCAGGGCCGGTCACTCTTCTGCCCCAGCTGGGCGGTGAGGGGAGTGGGACGGGTGGGCTTTTAAAAAGCAGCAGAGCCGCCAGGCGCAGTGGCGGATGCCTGTAATCCCAGCACCTTGGGAGATGGAGGAAGGAGGATCGCAGGTCTGAGGCCAGAGGCAGCCTGCGTAACTTAGCAAGACCCTCTCTCAAGATAAAAAAAAAAAAATTAAAAAAAAAAAACATAGGGCTGGGAGTGCAGCCCAGTGGTAGAGGCTGTGCAAAGTATGTGGGAGGCCCTGAGTTCAACCCCTGAGTACCACTAATAAATGAATGAATGAATGAATAAATAAATAAATAAAAGTGGCAGAGCCACCAGGCACCATGGTGGACACCTGTCATTCAGGAGGGTCAGGCAGGAAGATGAAGAATTCCAGGCCAGCATGGGCGACATTGGGAGGGCCAGGCCATTCTGAGCTATACAGCCAGACCCTGTCTCAAAAAAGAAAAAGAAAAAAAAAAAAAAAAAGGAGGAGGAGGAGGAAGAAGGAAGAAGAAGAAGAATAGAGGAGGAGGAGGAGGAGGAGGAGGAGGAGGAAGAAAGCTGCAGAGCTGCATGACGCTGGGCTGTCAAGATGGCCAGGCAGACAAAAAATGAGCACCTGGGGTCACAAACCTCAGGGCCACGTCTTCACCCGGATCGTTCCCAGAGACGTTTTCCTCTGCTTCTCAAGCACAGGCCATCCGCCTGCAGGAGACAGAGCCCGGCTAGTCCCACAGAGCCCAGAGTCAGCGTTTCTGCGTCCCTCAGACCCCGACTTCCGCAGTGCTTCCCTGACAGGGGCCATCAGCCAAGCGCTAAACAGCACGGCTCTTCACCAGCACCACGTCCCCGGTGTCTCTGTGAAGGACAAGGGACGGCTGACTGTGGCAGCAACGACTGTCCTACACAGCTGACCATTTGGGGACTGTTGTGCAGAGGGGAGAAGGGGTAACTTCTTCCCAAGTCAGTGCCTGCCCTCCCCTTCCACGCGGGCCACGCTCCATGGGCGGCTCCTGCTCTGAGGCAGAGGTTCAAGGGAAGCAGCCATGGACAGTGGCCCATCCTCACAACTCCTAGCTGGTCACCGAGTGCCAGCAAAATCAACATTGCTCGATTTCTATTTTTATTTTTTATTTTATTTTTTATTTTTTGCAGAACTGGGGTTTGAACCCAGGGCCTTACACTTGCATGCTTTGCAAGTGCTGGACCACTGAGCTGCACCCTCAGCCCATTTTTTTTTACTTTTTTTGAGACAGGGTCTTGCTAAATTACACAGATTGCCTCTGGTCTCAAACTTGTGATCCTTCTGCCTCTGCCTCCCAAGTCGCTGGGATTACAGGCGTGCGCCACCATGCCTGGCAACATTGCTCAGTTTCTAAGTGAGAATCAAGAAGTTCTCACTTAGCACTTGAAACCAACAGCATCAGGAAAGAGCAACCCTTGGGACTGGAACACGCGTATCACAGCCACGTAGAGCTGGGACCACTAAGTCGTGGGCTCACCACTACCGCACAGACCACGACCTGGCACACAGCACTGATGCTGTCCTGGAGTCGTCCTGCTGAGGCCATGCACTCTGGTGACAAGAGGGAGCAAGCTTTCACATCCTCAGGAGGCTGGCAGCCCCAGCGCAGGGTGGGGCAGTGACATCAGGCAAGGCAGCTGTGTTCCCTGCCTCCTCAGAGTGGCCCATCAGCTTCGCTCAGAAGGCATCCTGGGAACTCGGTGACAAGACAGGCTCAGCGAGGGTCCTGGACTAACGCCAGTCCACAAATGATTGTTTGCCGCAGCTTATCGCTGGGCGAAGTGCACAGGGGCCGGCCAGGGGCACCGCAGGCTGAGCCGAGGCAGGCAGGCCAGGTACACTGAAGCACGTGGCTTTGGATGGCCAGCACTGGATAGGGGGACAGAAGAACTCAGAGGGCAGCAACTAGAAGCAGAACAGCACTGCTCTGGGCACGAGCATCCAAGCGCCGCAGAGAGCAAATGGCACTACAGTTACCCCATGGCAGTGACATGAAAATCTACGGCTCAGTTTCACACGTCCATCCTGTGAGCAATGATCTTTTCCATTCCTAGTGAACTGGGGTGCTATCCACACTACCACCTTCAGGTCGGAAGGACAAGGAGCAGTGTTCATTTAAAATACAAATTTAAGGCAGGTGAGATAGCACACACTGGTAATCTCAGCTACTCAGAGGCTGAGAGGCAAGAAGATGGCTTGGATCTAGAAGTTCAAGGCCAGCCTAAGCAACAGAGTGATACTCCATTGCCAAAAACCGAAACAGGGATGGAGGTGTAGCGCAGTGGTACGGTGCACGCCCGGCATGTGCAACACGCCCGGCATGTGCAAAACTCCGGATTTGATCCTCAGCACGAAAAATAAAAGGTCTGAGGCTGAAGATGTAGTTCAGGGGTAGGGTATGTGCTTAGCATGCAAAGGGCCCTGGGTTTGATCCCTAACACCTCAAAGCAAAAATAACAACAACAACAATAAAAAAAAATCTATTTAAGCTATTAATAATTCAGAAGCGTTCAGAAATAGACCTATGCTGATTTTTAACAAAGAGGCTAAGGTAGCTCTATGTGCAAAGGATAATCCTTGTAATAACGGTATCAGAACAAGTAGATATCTATGGGAAAAAAATGAACCCTGACTCCCACTTTACACTACATTCAAAAATTAACTCAGGCCGGGTGCTGTGGCGCACACCTATAATCCTGGCAACTCAGGAGGCAGAGGCAGGAGGATCACAAGTTCGAGACCAGAGGCAGTCTGAGTAATTTAGTGAGACCCCGTCTCAAAAAAAGTAAAAAAAATGGGCTGGGGGTGCAGCTTGGTGATACAGCACTTGCAAAGCATGCAAGCACAAGGCCCTGGGTTCAACCTCCAGAAACTGGGTTCAATCTCCAAAACTCAAAATGGACCTCACACCTAAACAAAGAACAAAAACCACAAAGATTCTATAGGAAAACAGAAAACACAGAAAGATATATTTGCAATCTTGGAGTTGGCAAAGATATCTTAAAATATAAAAAGCACGAACCATAAAAGGGGAAAAAAACTGATAAAATGGGTATCAGAATTTATAGCTTGTTGTTTTTCAAAAAGCACCCATAAGAAAATGGAAAGGTAAGTCACAGGAAAGGAGAATATATCTGTTAGACATATATTTGCTAAAGGACCTTTAACTAGAATATAGAAAGAGCTCTGGTAGTTCAATAATAAAAAGACAAGGCAAAAGAACTGGAGAGTCTTCACAAAAGATATATGAATAAACTGGGCACGGTGGCGCATACCCGTAATCTCAGCGGCTTGGGAGACGGAGGCAGGAGGATCGCAAGTTTGAGACCAGAGGCAGTCTGCATAACTTAGCAAGACCCTGTCTCAGAAAAGAAAAGAAAAGAAAAGAAAAGAAAAGAAAAGAAAAGAAAAAAAAGGGCTGAGGGTGCAGCTCAGAGGTCCAGCATTTGCAGAGCATGCAAACATGAGGCCCTGGGTTCAACCCCCAGTACCACCCAAAAAAAAAAAAGGATATATGAATGACCAAGAAGAACATGAAAATATGCTTAGCCTCATTAGTCATTAGAGAAATGCAAATTAAAAGTGCCATGAGGTTCTAATACATATTTTAGAATGGCTAAAATTAAAAACTGAGAACACCAAATTCTGGCAATGACATGGAACAACCAAAACACTTACAAATTGTTCATGGGAATGTAAACTGGTGCAACCATTTAGTGCTGGTGGGTTGAACGGAGGGTCTCGTGCATGCTACGCAAGTGCTCTACCACTGAGTTGCACTCCCAGCTCTTTTTTTATGTTTATTTTTATTTTGAGATAGAGTCTCGCTAAATTGCACAGGCTGCCTCTGGTTTCAAACTCATACTCCCCCAGCCTCCTGAGTCACTGGGATTACAGGAGTGCACCACGGCTCTTATAAGGCTGAACACACACCTAACATGTGACTAAACTAGTCCGTCATAGATATTTACCCAAGAGAAATAAAAAGACATCTGCACACAAAGACTTACACACCAGTGCTCACAGCAGCTTTACCCTAATAGCCACCTCCTGGGACAAGCCGAAAGACTACCAACTGGTCAAAGGATAAGCAAACTGGTGCCCAACCATGGAACAACACAGGCCAGTAAACTGGTCAGGTGGCCAGCTCCCACCTCAGCCTGCTTTTACACGGCACGAACTAGGAGCAACTATTACACTTTAAAAGGACTGTTGTGGGTGGGAGAGAGAAGAAGAGGAAGAGGAAGAAGAAAAAAGAGAATGGAAGGAGAGGAAGAGAATGAGAATACGTGACAGAGACGTACATGGTTTACAACATCTAAACTATTCATAATCCAGCCCTTTAAAGAAAAAGTCTGCTGACCCTGGAATACTACTAAGAAGGAATTAAATATATGTATATCTTAACATGGGTCACTCCAAAAAGCCTTATGGTAAGAAACCAAGCACAAAAAACCACATGCTGTATGATTCCATTTAAATGAAATTCGTTAAGGCAGAGCTGTGGCGACAGAGCCTAGGTGGTAGTTAACAGGAACCAGAAGTGGGGTGGGGGAAGACTGAGAAAAGGGCACAAAGAAAGTTTTCTATGCTGTGATTGTAGTGTGGGTTATGTGAATCAAATGAGTTACAATTCATTTGTAGGACTCAAACTGTATGCTTAACACAGATGAATCTTACTGAAGGTAAGTTATACTTTGAAAAAACTGATTAGGAAGAAGAGAATGAAGAAGGACCCAGAAATATAACACTACCAGCAACTGAGCAGGGCTGGGATTTAGCTCAGTTGGTAGAGCACTGCGCTGCAGTCTCTGAGGTCCCGAGTTCAATTCCCAGCACCGCAAAAATGGGAGAAGGACCTGGCAATCCACTCCCAAGGCAATCCTGAAACAGCCATTGAAAACCCTATGAGGCTTGCTGTGAGTTGGATACCAACTCAACGGCACCTAACAACAACAAAGCAACAGAGCAATTCCATTCCTAGACATCCACCCAAGAGGAATGAAAACATATGCACATAAGATCTGCACACAAATGTTCCTGGCAGCATTATTCGTGTTCCCCACAACGGGGGACAGCTAGGAGCAAGCTCAGTGGTAGAGCACAAGCCTAGCGTGTACAACATCACAGGTTCAATCGCCAGCACCAAACAACCAGGACCTAAATAAAAAGCAAAATCAGGAGACCTTCTAAATGCCCATCAACTGGTAAACTAATGGACAAAATGAGGTACATCTACAGAGCAGAATACTCATCAGCAATAATAGAGAAGGAATGAAGGACTGATGCATGCGACCACATGCACTTCAAAATGAGTGTGTTAAAGAGGCCAAGCACAGGGATCACCGATTACACGATTCTGGACCAGAAGTGTCCAGAGAGGGTAAATGTACAGTGATGGAAAGTAGATCAGCGGTTGCTTGGGGCTAGCAGTGGGAATGTGGATCTTAGTGCGGGGGATGAAAGTGATCCAAAGCTGGTTTATGGTTAGTAGTTGTATCGCTCAGTAAAGTTAGCAAAAGTCATTGAATTGTACACCTGAAATGGAGGGTTTCATGATAAGCAAAATATACTTTCAATCTTTGCTGTTGTTTTTAAAATATTTTTTTAAAAAGAGGAGCCTAGAAACAGACCCATGCATGTGTGGTCAATGGATGTTTTATAACGAGACAAGTAACTCAACGGGGACAGGACAGTCTTTTGAACATAACATGCTACAAGAAGATATCCTCATAGAGAAAATTGCACCTTGACTGTCACCTCACGCCATACAGAAAAATTAACTGAGGACAAATCACAGACCTCAATGTAAAAACTAACAGCACAGGGCTGGGGGGTGGAGCTCAGTGGCAGAGTGCTTGCCTAGCCTGGGTGAGACTCTGGGTTTAGGCACAAAAAAATATATAAAAAATATTATAAAACACATTATTACAAAAACAAAACAAACGAGAAACACCATAACAAATAACCACCACAAATTAACACCTTGTAAATTCTCTCCAAAAAAATACACAGGACAAAGTCTTTCTAAACTTAGGGCAGGCAAAGGTATCTTAAGACACAAAATCCATGAAAAAAAAAAAAGAAAGAAAGAAAAAAGAAACAAAAAATGAAACACGTACATCACCAAAATTACAATCTTTTGCTTTTCAAACAGCAATGTAAAAAACAAAAAGGACTGTTTTCCTCCACCAAGATGGCAACAAAACTCCTGCTTCCCCCACGGCCAAAGCTGAAAAAAGAAAAAGGCAGGCCACAGACCGGGAGAAAACTCGTAATACATCTATTTGACTGAGGACTTGAGTCCAAAATATATAAAGAACTCTTCTAATTCAATAAGAAGACAATGAGTAATGAGAAAAAGACTGGAACAGACATATCACAAAAGCAGATATGCAGATGAGCAATGAGCCCATAAACAAGATGCCTATCCTGACGAGTCACCACAGAAAGTGGAGTTAACTTTTGGTGAGGATATGGGGTACCTAGAACTCAAACTGCTGGTGGGAGGGTAAAACAGTGCAACCACTTTGGAAAACAATTTAGCAGTTTCTTATGAAGTTAAACATACGCTTAACATACAGACCAGCAATTCTACTCCTAGGCATTCACCCAAGAGAAATAAAAGCAAACAAAGGCTTGTACACGAATGTTCACACGAGTTTTATTCATAATAGCTCAAAACTGGAAACAGCCCAAAATCCATCAACTGCTGAGTGGATAAACAAACTGGTGCATCCATACAGTGGAATACCACCCGATAATAAAAAGGAAGGAACTTCCGATACACACAGCAACTTGGATGCATCTCAACAACATTATGCTGGGTGAAAGCAAACAGACACAGAAGAGCACAGACCATAGGAGTCCATTTACATCAAACTCTGGGAGGTCTAATAGATAGCGAGAGAAAGCAGAGCAGTGGTTGCCCTAGAGGCGGGACGGGGGTGGACTGACTGGAAATGGGGCACAAGGGAACCTTTTGGGGTACTGGAAATGTTCTACAACGTGGTGATGGTTACCTGGAAGTACGTAAAACTCAAATGGTGCAATTACAGTGGGTGCATTTTATTTTATGTAAAATTATACCTCAATAAAGCTGATTTTTAAAAAAATCAAGTCTATCCGCTATTAAAAAATAATAATAAAAGAGCTCAAGAAAGTAAGCAGTGGTTGAGAACGATGCCCAGCAATGTAGGGGCTAAGGATTTTCTCTGCTCAGCAACTGAAACCAAGGTAGAAGCAAGACCTGAGAATTCCAATGCAACTTTGAAAAATATGCCATGTACTATTTGATTCGTACAAAAGGATATAACATTTATATGTTATAAAGAATGAGAATAAAATTAGCAATCCTAAACCTGCCAAATTTACCAGCTGCAGCATGCTAAATACCACTGCAGCTGGCCACAGCATCCTCCCCAGTTCAGAGGTAACATTATCCTGAACTTAGGCATTTATCCGAACTCAAACTTCCCATGGGATGTGAAAGTTGAAGACATGCCCCACCAGAAGAAGGAATGCATTTCTCAGCCTCCCTTGAAGGCAGGTATAGCCATGTGATTGAGTTCCAGCCAATAGGAAGGAAGTGGAAGGGATATGGGGTATTTCCAGGAGGTGTCCTTAGATGGCTGGACTTTATGAAGGAGGATGTGGTATCAGGATTGGAGGAAGACTCATTAACAACCTGTGTTACACAGATGACACAATTCTGCTTGCTGAACACGAGGATTTGAAACATTTACTGATGAAGATGAAAGAACACAGTCTTCAGTATGTATTGTGCCTCAACATCAAGAAAACAAAAATCCTTACAACTGGGTCAGTAAGCAATTTCATGATAAATGGAGTAAAGATTGAGGTTGTCCAAGATTTTGCTTTACCTGGTTCTATAATCAATACCTATAGAGGCAGCAGTCAAGAAACCAAAGCAAACATTGCATTGGGAAAAAGCTGTTGCAAAAGACCTCTTTAGAGTGCTGTAAGGTAAAGATGTCACATTGAAAACAAAGGTGCGCCTGACTCATGCCATGATATTTTCAGTTGCATCATATTATTGTAAAAGCTGGACAGTTAATAAGGGAGACAGGAGAAGAATGGATGCTTTTGAATTATGGTGCTGGAGACGAATATCGAATATACCATGGACTGCCAAAAGAATCAACAGATCCATTCTAGAAGTGCAACCAGAGTTCTCCTTGGAAGCAAGATGGATAGACTGTGTCTTACATATTTGGACACGTTATCAGGAGGGATCTATCCCTGAAGGACATCATGTTAGGGAGAGTGGTGGGTCAATGAAAAAAGGAAGACTCTCAATTAGATGAATTGACACAGTGGCTGCAACAATGGCCTTAACCATAAAAAAGATTGTGTGCCTGGCACAATGTGGAGGAGTGTTTCGTTCTTTTGTACATGTTGTTGTTGTTGTTAGGTGCCATCGAGTCCACTCCAACTCATAGTGACCCTCATAGGGTTTTCAATGGCTATTTCGGGATTGCCTTGTGAGTGGGTTGCCACGTCCTTCTCCCATTTTGCAGTGCTGGGAATCAATCTCAGGACCTCAGAGACTGCAGAGCAGTGCTCCACCAACTGAACTAAATCCCAGCCCTCTTTTGTACATAGGCTCACTATAAGTCAGACCTGACTCTACGGCACCTATAACAAGAAATGCTTAGATGGTAGCTTGCCTTTTTACTTCCTGCTGGCTGGGTGGCAGATGGGACAGCTGGAGCTGGAGCACTCAGGCTGGCCCAGAAGATGGATCCCAGCCAGCTGTCAAGGATGCAGAGCACTGAGGTGGAGCCGGGTCTCTGTAGATTGTAGGGCCTCCACGGCAGTGTGGACAGCCTACCTTTATGTAACAGAGAAAAACTCTTCTAGTTCTTTTGATGCAGCCTTGACTTAGTGACCCTCAACGCCAGTTCAAATCCTGTCCCCTTTAGAAAGCCTTGCCTAAGACTATCATTTGGGAGCTTCATTCCTTCCTAAATTCTGAAATGGAACTCTCTGACATTGCCATTACAAGATGGCAAGAGTTGGTTTTCTCTGTCATTCTCCAAGCTTTGGGCTTCCCTCTACATCAAAGAGGAGCTTCATGAAGGCCAGCCAGTCCCCTCTTTCTTCCTGCACAGGCTGAGCACCCAGAAGGTCTCACAGATGGGCTGCCAGGGCGGTTGGGCCAAGGGGATGCTCTTACAGGGCAGCTTCTTTTCCATTCTCAAGCACATTTTGGCCACCATTTATCCATTCGTCTAGCGCTTCTAGAACACTTGCTTCGTCACAGCCTAGGGCCGTTAGGTTAAAAAAAAACCAAAACCCTCAGAACTGCTGGTTTAAAACATTAAGTGCAGAGTGGTGAGGAGTTGAGGATGAAGAGCGTCAGCCAGTGCTTCCATCCTAGTTAGAATGAGGCACTGGAAAGATGCCCTGGAGGACTGGACAGCTGACCCTGGCCCTGAAGAACAGCAGTGAGTAGCTGGGCATGGTGGTGCACGTCTGTAATCCCAGCGGCTTGGGAGGCGGAGCCAGGAGGAAAGGAAAAAAAATAAAAGGGCTGGGGTTGCAGCTCAGTGGTCCAGCACTTGCAAAGCACGTGGGCGTGAGGCCCCGGGATCAACCCCCAGTACCACAAAAAAAAAAAAAAAAAAAAAAAAGAATAGCAGTGAGTTTGCCAGGCAAAGATGACAAGGGAGGCCACAGGGACTCGGGGCGGCACACCCCCAGGGGTCCACCAGATGGGAGATCTTATACTAGTGTAAGAATAACGTGGTCAAGTAGGCAATGAGGAGAAATCATCAGGCGACGAGTTTCCAAGCCAAACACTACTGTGCTTTTGGCCTGTCCTCTGTTGGAGTGATGGCTTGGCTGCCACCCTCTCCTACCCCGACCCGGTGTTCCAGCCACTCTGAATCACCCAGGGCTTCTCAAGGTTATCACATGGTTTCATATCTATGTGCTCTTGTCCCCCCCCACACATCTGATCACTGAGCCAGTCCTCTGCAGGGCAGTTAAACATCTGCTCTCTGGAGCTTCCCTGGCCTCGAGCTGCCCCACACTCCTCCGGGGCCCGCTCCCCAGGCACTGCCACACTTACTCAGCTGCCGTTCCCACTAGAGGGGAGCAACTGGAGAGAGCGATTAGGCCTTGTTGTATCGTAACTGCCCCCCTAAAGGCCCATGATGGGAGAAGGACCTGGCAACCCACTCCCAAGGCAATCCCGAAACAATCTGCCTCTGAAAACCCTACGCAGGTCGCTATGAGTCAGACACGACTGGAGGGCACCTAACAACAAAGGCCCATGTTTTAGAAGTTTGTTCCCTAGGGGGCGCTATTAGGAGGCAGTCCACTTTAAGAGGCGGGTGGTGGTAAATCTTTCGGTCATCTGTGGGTGTGCCCTGAAAGGGACTAGTGGGACCACAGCCCCTCCTTTCTCTCTCCTGCTTCCTTGCCAGGGCATGAGCAGTTTAACTTCACCATGTCATCTCACCATAGCCATTTGGCACCCCCAGCAGAGGCCCAAAAGCAACAGGGCCAACCAGTCTTGAACTGGAACTTTCAAAACTGTGAGGCAGGATAAACTTTTTCTTTTTGTAAATTGATTATCTCAGTTATTAATTAAAGTGATGGAAAACTAACACATTGAATGTACACAGTAGGCATTCATTAATAAACACCTGCTCAGTGAATTTAGACAATCCAAGCTACATACATGTTACTAAACAAGGTTATAAATGGAACTAAAAAAGAACTTTCTCTGAAGAGGTGTTTTTTTTTTTTGTTTTTGTTTTTAATGGTGCTGGGGATCGAACCTAGGGCCTCATGCACGCTAGGCAAGCAGTCTACCACTGAACCACATCCCAGACCCTCTCAGGTCTTCTAATTAAATGGCTCAACGCCCTTCACCAGCTTCAGACATTTACATCCCATTTTAAGAAGAGGCACCTGAAGCCACAGGCTAGTCTTTCAAGGGGCTTAAATTGTTTATCAAAGACAGTGGGAGGAAAATGTTCAACCCTAAGAAAAATTATTACCCTACAAAATTTACACTGGTTCTGCTTATATCTCAAAGCTTCTTGTTCTTCGTGTCTCTCTTAGGCAGAAAGGAGACAAATCAGCTCAGCACAAATCAATCAGCCCAGCATTTGGCAGGACTCTGAGCTCAGGACTGTGCTAGGGCTTCACGTATACGCACACTGATTCCTGACTCAAAGTCAAATGAAAAGAAACCCAAATGAGAAACCGTGAATGTCAAATCTTCCGAACCACGAGCTGGCTTTCCCTGAGCTCTGCCCAGCTTTCTCTGAATCCTGGGAATGCTGGCTTATTCTCACCCCAGGTGACACCAAGATGCCCCTGGGTGTCAACCTCCTGCCATTTTCACAAAGCCTCTTGACTTCCCTAGCCCACATTCATTTCTCCCTTTCCTAGAATCTTGGGGGGGGGGGGGTTGTCTGTATAATTAATTTTGGCATTAAACTACAATGTCTTACATTATTATCTTTTCCAAATGGTTTCTTATCTTTCTCAAAGAACCTTTAAGATCCTTGGCTGGGTGCAGTGGCACAGGCCTGTAATCCCAGTGACTCAGGAGGCAGAGGCAGGAGGATCGCAAGGAGCCTGAGTAACTTAGCACGATGTTGTCTCAAGGTAAAAACTAAAAAAAATGGGCTGAAGCCGGGCACAGTGGCGCATGCCTGTAATCCCAGCGGCTTGGGAGGCAGAGGCAGGAGGATCGCAAGTTCGAGACCAGAGGCAGTCTGCGTAACTTAGCGAGAACCTATCTCAAAAAGTAAAAAAATGGGCTGGGGACGCAGCTCAGTGGTCCAGCACTTGCAAAGAGTGCAAACACAAGGCCCTGGGTTCAAACCCCAGTACCACCAAAAAAAAAAAAAAAAGGGCTGAAGGGCAAAGCACTTACAACATATATGTAAAGCCCTGGGTTCAGCCTTCAAGTACCTAATCTTTCACGTAACACAGTACTGAGTATCCGGCAGATACTCAACAAACACCGAGGAACTTAACTGGTGCCATTCTAGGAGATTTCCATGTTCTCTGCCACTGGCATTTATTCACATCTCAAGGTTAATCACAATCACCACAGAGCAGAGATATTAAGAGAGGCAGCCAGCAACACGTGTACCGCAAAGCAGGCAGGCTGACAGGTCCAGAGATGAAGATCTGCACCCACTGCCTCCCTAAGGTGGTCTCAGGAAAGCCACCCTAGCCTAACACACGGCTTAAAAAGCCAAGAAATGGGAAGAAAAGGGTTGCTGGGGCTCTAGCTGCAAAATCGGCAGGAACACACAGGAACAGAGGCCGTAAATCCCTTGGACGCAGACAATGCCTCAGCGATAAGCATGCAGATTGCACACCTAGTTCAGAAACTCCCCTGAGTTTGCTTGTAATTAAGGGGGTTAGAGAGGTAAAAAAATATATAAACCCAATTAATCATTTAAATATTTAAAGTCAGATTTTTTCCTCACTCCAGGATTAGTGTATTTCATAACGCCAGCAGCAGACAGCCCTGGTTTTTACTGGGGTTCATTTTAGAGCATGTTTAAACTAGTCAGATTGAGTGATGCTTCCAGCAACTAATCACATGTCAAATAAAAGATATTTTATGTAATAAATTACCGCTACAAGTAATTCAAATGTCATTTATCAGTTTTATTATCAGTCAGGCAAAGTCTTGTTTCTCTATATTAATCAAAATCAAGCTTTTTTTTTTTTTTTGGAGTTTTGACACCTCTTGGCAAAAGTACAGAAGTGAAGAGGCAGAGTCACCCCCAGAGCTGAATTGAGCAGTGTAACGGTGGAAGAAGAATGAAGCTCAGCAGTGACAACTGAAAACGTTAGGCATTTAAAATTACTATTATCATTGTTTTTATATGAGTGTCAAAGCAGAAGAAGTCTGTCGCTAAGAAGATCTATTTTATTTTTAGGGTCAGGAGGCTCAAAAATACTTCTACCTAAATACCTAAAAATGTGATACCTTTTCTCAGCTCGATCCTCGATATGAGGAATGATTTAAATGACTGAACTATGGCTCCTCATCCCGTTCTTTTACCTCTTTCAGAAAGACTAATGGTTAACCCTTTGTGCCTCCACAGGAAAACACGTGCCATTTTAGGCCAGCTCTGTGACCAACCAGAACAACTTGTTCTGGGCAAGAAGTTTCCAAGTAGCCGAGAAACCTGTTTGGTATTAAGCCATGGGAGGAAACAGCTGGAACAGAACAGATGTGCATCTTAGAAAACTCTGCACCCCAGCTGCCACTGCCTATCCTCAACAAATCCCATTAAACGGCTGGGCCCAGGGACACAACTAAGGAAAAAGTGTGGAATCTTAGCCTTTGGTTAAAAAGAAATGCATTAAGTAGGTTTAGGGGCCAAAGCAAACATAATGGACTGAAAGAATGCCAGCCAGGAAGGAGAAAGGAGTCCTCCACTCAGAAGTGGGAGGTTCTGACCCAGGAGCAGAAACACAGGCTCACCGCAGCAACTCTGCTCTGGGGTCTCGGTATCTCCACACAGCAGGTGGCTTACAGCAGGCCCTGACGGATAAGACATGTGAGGGCATGTGTCCTGGCCTCCCCGGCCCAGCCTCCCCTGGAAAGCAAAGGAAAGGGATCCCTAAATGCGATCAGTGACACACTAAGCAGAGTCTAACCCACTGCCTGACACCTCGCCAGTCTGGAGGAGAGAGGTCCCTGCTGGCTGTGTCTACCATACAGACCACCTGCCCAGATGTGGCAGAGCCAGGTAAAAAGAATGGCAAAGCCAGAAAAGAAGGTGGTCTCACACCATATATTCAGGTACCTAAATGATTACATGTGATTTTAAAATATACCCTTTAAAGTCTGGTATTTAACAGCATTAAATCAATGGGTAGAGCGCCGCTCTGCAGTCTCTGAGGTCCTGAGTTCAATTCCCAGCACCACAAAAACGGGAGAAGGACGTGGCAACCCACTCCTGAGGCAATCCCGAAACAATCAGCCATTGAAAACCCTATGAGGGTCGCTATGAGTTGGATACGACTCGACAGCACCTAACAACAACAACATTTTAGAAAAATAAAACCATTATTTGTTTGTGTTCTGAGACTGGGTCTCACTATGTATCCCAGGCTGTCCTAGAACTTGCTATGTAGACTAGGCTGTCCTCGAACTCACGTCAATCCTCCTGCCTCAGCCTCCTGAGTTCTGGAATTATAGGCATGCATCACCATGCCTCACCCAAAATAAAACAATTAAAATGAAGAAAACTATAGAAAAAATAATTTGAAAAACAGAACCAATGCTAAGTTATGATAAAGAAACAAAACGGAGCTATTTTCCACAGCTTTAGAGTCAATTTTAACCTATTATACTTTTTGTGACTTAAAGAGATTCTGGTTGTGTTTGGATGTACATAACTAGTACTGCATTACTATAGCAGCTTTCACTTAAAAGCAACACAAATCTCTTTGGTTATGATTTCATATAATAATTAAAAGCAATGTTGAAAAAGGACTTCTATATTTTTATCTGAAATTCTCTAACAGACTGCCACTACATGAAGATACACAGTAGAGCTGGCAATAGAGGGAGAAGGCTGGCCTAAACCTGAAAATATAAACTTCAAAAAATAAAATTAGGAGACAAGTTACTTCTGTGAGCAAAGGAGAGTGCCCTCATGAACCACACACTTATGTTGTTATTAGGAAACAGTAGCATTCAAAATCACTAGCATAAGAAGATAGGAAAAAGGAACCCATAAATTTTCTAGTTCTACGGTTTCTTGCATGTAACTAAAATGCTTGAAATAACACAACTGACTGGTTTATTGTGATCCTCTGTCTCTTCTTCAACTTTTGTCACATACTTAAAACAGTCTAGAAGATTTGGGTTTGTTTCTTTAAAATAATAATAATAATAATAAAATAAAACCAGAGCTTTCTCTCAAACTGAGAAAAACACAGCTTCTTGGTCTGCTGAGTCTCGGAGAGATAGCACACTCCTCTTCAGCCTGAGTCCTTAATCCCAGTCACAGTTAAACAGGAGTTGGAAGGGGTGACTTACTGTATGGCTGCGAAATGAGGTGAGGGGGCTGGACAGGAACCACCTGGGTGGCTGGGCCCAAAGACGAAGGCTCATCGGCAGCAGTGCCTGACTGCTGGAAAGCTAGATCAATCTCTTCATCTGTCAGCCCTGGAGAGAAGAGGATAGGAGTAGGTGAGTACCTTTGGCCGGCTACACTACAACAAAACCTTCCTTGAGAAAAGGCCCTTATGGCCTGGCATCCTAGTAAATTGCCTTCCCAATTTCGGATTCTCCAGAACCTCTCTCAGTTGCAATTTAACCTTAAGCGACAGAATATTAGCCTCAACACTGCTTCCAAATGTGGCTCATTCAATTTCCTTAATTTATCCTTGAGTTTATTGCTGCTTTTGAAGTCGCTCCGTACTGCAATTCTCCATTCTTCCCCCGAAAACAGATACCATCAACTGCAAATGTGGCTCATTTTAATCTGTAATGGTGTTAAAAAAAGAGGAGAAAAACCTAACAATAATGCATGAAAACAGACAGGGAAACAAAAAACTAATTATTGGGTGAGACGACTAATTAGTCTAGATCGTTTCCGAAGACGGGAATAATTTGCTTTATTTTATGACAAATGCAGAAATAAAAAGAAAAATCAGGACTGACTGTGATTAGTATGAATGGGATATAGAATGTAAAGAAGAAAATAAAACAAGAAAACAGATCAAAACAACGCCAGGCCCAAACTTTCAGATGATTATTGCTCTAGCCTATCACAGGCTGCCTGGATCGCCTTTGGCTAGTTTTTCTTTCTCCTTTTTATTTTTTTTAAAATCTTCCTGATACCCTAAACTACACTGCACAGGGGCCATCAGGAAGTCACAGGGTGCCATCTGCAGTGACTGTAACACAAGGAGAGGATTTGTCCATAGAGGAACGGAAGGCAAGTGAGAAGCTCTGGAGACCCCACTTCCGGTGGGCATAGAACTGGGATATTTTCAATGAGTCTGGGGCGAGCTTGGGAGGGTGACCCTTGGCTGGAGGATAAGGAGGACATCAACCAACTCAGAGAACAGGAATGAAGCGTGGCCCCAGCTATGAGGAAAACTTTCCCACAGGGCCCACTCGGGAAGTGATGGCGTGTACCAAAAGCGTTCTACTGCGGTGGGTGGGAAGAGCGGGTGGGAGGTCACTGCTGGCCTGCAGAAGACCACTTGGGCTGACCCATGCTGTTCCGGGAATCCCAATATCCAGTCGAGCTGCAACACAGAGCTTTTAAACTAGAGTCGAGAGCGCGTCCACATCTGGTCGGCAGCTCTCCATTAGAGGCCCACAGCATGGTATACTTGCCCCTGGGGGTACATGAAGTACAAGGCGGTTCTGAGGATCAGCATCTTCAAAGCATGGTGTCTCACACTCTGTGCCTAGGGGCTAATAGATGGCGCACATTAATGCTTTAGAGCACAGCTCTGCCCTGCACCACACTGGCGTGAGCTGACTACAACCCTCCCTCCAACTTTTCAGGCCCTACCGCAACTGGCCGAGGAAGTGCCCGAACTGTTCAAAATGGCCCCGAACCCTTTCTTCTCCTCTCATGCTGAGCAGCTGAGGTCTGCTCCCATTAAACCTGCAGCTCTCCCCCTCTTTCCTCTCTTCATACATGCAGTAGGGCTAGACAGGGGCAGGCAAGGCCGCCTTGCTGTTTGAAGGCTGCTAATGGCCCGAACTTGCCCTGCCCAGGTGGAGAGGCAGATGATAAAGCGCCAAGGGCACCCGTGGCTGGTGCTTCCCACTTTCCAAACGCGAGAAGTGCAGGCGGGCAGACTGGGGCTAGACAGGGGGCGGCCCTCCTCCCTGCCTCCGCAGCTTGCTCTCACCTGCTAGTCACTACAGATGGCTCTTCCTAAACAGGAAGGGACACCCTTCTGTAAGGGCTGAGAGGGCAGACATTGTTCTAACCGGTTCGCAATCGGCCACTGGAGAAGAAAGCAGCATCTGCAACATCAGCACAGGCTGCTGGTCACTAGGACGCTACAGGACTCTACAAAGCTGGTGGATCGTGTGCCTTGTCAGCTGCTGGCTGCAAATGAGGATAATTTTCCCAAAAGGAGCATTCGGTTGCATTCTCATTTTCCCTTTTGGCTCTTTCAAATATAAACAAGTACGATAATGTTTAACGCTGGGGAAATATACAGTAAGTTAGAGACTGTGCCGTGGCTCCAGGAGCTGGGGCTGGTTAAAAGAACAGGCCTGCCTGCCTGTTGTTCTGCCCTCTGGCCCTGGGCTTTTACAAAGCCTATTTTCCTAATAAAACATGTTCCTTGCATTATCGCGGCGGAGCCCACCAGTGAGGCTGCAGTCTAAAGGGCATCAGCACTTCCTTCCAAGCACTTGTTTTTCAGAGAGCTTATCATTTGATGCTCTAAATTTACACTGGCTGGAATTCTGATATCCCTAGTTCTTCAGGAGAGTCAGTTTGATTTAGTTACAATGAATGAGTCATTTTTTCTTTATAAAAAAATAAGCATTTTAACAATGTCACCGGGCAGTATAATTTCAGAGCTGGAGCGTTATCCCAGGCATTGCCCTCATTCAGCAGATAAAGAACCTGAGGGCCGAGGAGGGTGAAAACTCTGCCCCAAATCATATTTGCCCTAGAGAATGGCAGCCCCAGTGACAACTTGAGGCTTCTTGCCGCTCCAGCCTGGTGACTTGCCACCATACCAGAATTGCAAACCATCAAATGAGAGACTCAGATCTTCTGAATTAAGCCTCGAGTCTTGTCAGAGAGGTTTAGGGAAGGATTACATTTCCTTCGCCAATCATCATCCCCATCCACAGGTTAAGTGTCAATTACTAGTTTGGAGCCATACTGAAACAACGCAGGAACTTAACCCCCAGGTCCCCACTGCAAACGACACCTGGATAACCTTCCGAATAACATCAATGACAAAGGTAGAGTGTCCCTGCCGTCATCTTATTCTAAGATCGTAACCCCGCTTGCACACAGACTGCTGGACACACTTTGCTGAGTGTCCCCTTACTCCGGAGTGTTCCCAGCACAGGCAAGACTGACCAGCTTCAGGATTCTATTTACACAACTCAGGTGGTTTACCTGGGACTCAGGGAGACTAAGCAGGGGTCACCACCTCCCCCCAGATCACAACCAGCTATCTCCTCTGTCACCCGGCTCCTCACATAAGAAGCTGCCACAGGACTCATACATAAGACACCAGGTGCCCGAGTCCCATCTTTCCCACCCCACCCCTTTGAGATAAATAATGCAGATCTTTGACTGAGACCTTGCAGAATCCAAAAGGTTAAAAGGAATAATAAAGGAATCTGCCAGTTGTAAGTGAATTATATTTGGCTCTCAAAGCTGAGGCACAGGCCACGTTATAAAAGGCATCTCTTTGCGTTGTTTACCATTACCCTGACTAATGCAGACCTTTTTTTTTGTTTTGTTTTAAATAATCTCATGCAAATTAGACACACACACTTCCTTCCAGTTGATTGCTATCTGCAAGGAATAATCTAATGGCAGAGGGACTGAGCAATGGCTGAGCAGAGCAGAGACCCAGGAGCAAAAGACTCTGCCATGCTGTGCGCGGCGTGCCAGCCTCCTTCCTCCTCTACCTGCCTTACAACTTCCTTTGGCTGCTGCCTTTGGATGAATTCATCCATTTTAGCAAAGCTTACAATCTTCTCTCAGCGAGGGTGTCAATTTGCATTAGCTGATACCACCAGTACTTGGAATTTAGATATTCTTCCAGTAACTTCCCTTTTGCCTCTGGGTAATTTTCAAGAGTTCCCACCCCTCCCCACTCGTAGTTGAAAGCAATGACAATTAAGTTATATTATCGACAGAGAACAACTCTAAGGAAGTCCTACTCAGTTATCCCTCTCCCTCACCAGGCTTTTGTCAAAAAGAGGAAGGGACAGGGGCACTTGTCCAGGAGAGGAGGAAAAGCAGGGACGCTGGGTCCTCACTCTGAGAAGCAGAGAGCATCACCTCACCTGCCCACCTCCAGCTGCCTAATCTGTAAACCTGAGCAGGTGCTCTCAATTCAGACTCTCAGAGTGAGTGAAGACCTCATGCACCACACGCAGGATCAGGCAGACTTCGTGCTCCCTCAGTTCTCTGCAATCTGCTTCCCTAAACGTCTGGAACAGTTAGTTCCCTTTACCAGATGTCTGCTAGCCCTGTGCGGAGATTGGACGGAGGATTTCTTCTCTCACACTTTCTCCAGGGTGGGCTGCTTTTAAAAGAGGGGAACAAGTGAGCAGACATCCTATTGATCAATAAAGGGGGCTTTTACTGACATCAGAACTGAATGCCTCAGGGAGGCCACACCTGCCTGTTTTTATCCCCTAGCAGATGAACAAATCTGTTTGCTTTTTCTAAAGCTTTCTGTTAAAAGGCAAACAAAACCAAATCAACTGGCCACACTGTCCCTTCCCATGACTCAGGCCAAAATGGGAGCCCTGGAAGGGCTGTCTTTTTACTGTGGGACGGGCGGCACAAGGGCTTCTCAGAACAAGTAACCTCAGTCCTGTCCCCAGTGACCGCTGGGCACTGCCTAGGCAGGTGAGGGAGAAAGACAGATGACAGAAGACAGCAGGGTTCTCTGCAACTCTCAGGTCAAACAACAACCAGGACAGAAGGGTTAGGAACGGTCTGAAAATACGCAAGGTAATGAACACCGAAGCACCTTGCAGCCTGGGCCAAGTTTCATAAAACAGAAAAACAAAACCAAACTGAGGGGCGTGGGCCTGGCAAAGGGGAACAGTGAAGGGCTGGGTATGTGGTTACATTCCTCCTGTCACAGCCCCTCCATTTTCAGGATGGGGGCGATTCATCTGGGACTCCCAGAGACTGAGGGGGGGGGTCCCCTCTCTCAGGACAGAACTAGTTACCTGCCCTGGCCAGCTCTGGGAGGAGACGAGGCAGACAAGACAGCTGGCTGAAGATACTCCCCAAATTAAAAGAAAAATCAGCTCTCTCGGAAGAGGCCTGGGGAGGGGAAAGCGAAAAAGTATTTTTATTTTATTAACATTTCGTTGGAACAGTGGAGTACAATAAGGACTCTCGGAGCCTCTAAAAGTCGTTGGATGACCTGTAGACCCCTATTTCCCAGTGCCTTGTATAAAATTGAATTTTTTAAACATAAATTACACGTAATGACGACACTGTAAAAACTAACAGTAATGGAAAGCTGTGCTGTATTTCATTAGCCTGTATTATTCCGTGCCACCTGATCCAGCCGGGCCTTGTTTATGAGTTAGTGTGCTAGCAGATGCCGATGGAAGCATTTGCTTCGACCTTGCTCTTCTCATTGGGGCATGAAATTACGACGGCAGCACCTTGATATTACAGCCATAAATACAGTAAACTGCAAATTTAAGCCAACGGCTCCTATTGTCTCTGAACATAAAGCTGATCGGTATTTATTTAAAAGGAGAACAAAAAAAATATTATATATCACCTTGTTTATGGGGCCTCCCCCACCCACTTTCTTATCCCCTCCCCCAGCCTCCCAATCTGTCCAATTCACTTGGTTAAAATATTAAGCAAACAAGCCAAATGCTTTCTTCTCCGCTGATTAACTATTCCCAAGCTGCAAAAACAGTTTTTGAGAAAACTAGTTCCGAATATCACTAGCCTGAACGCAAGAGCTTTGGTACAAATGGAGCTGATGGGGGGTGGGGAGGCCTGGCTCCCATCTCGATATTGATATGCAAATTCAAGAACGGGACCAGAGACCTTCTCCTTTCCTTAAACGAGGGAAGTTCCAATGCAGAAAAAGTTGCTGATGATGCCCTGAAACTCACGTCCTCCCGGTATCCTTCTAGAAATCGTTCAGTGTAAGTGCTATTTCAAAAAGCAGCAAAACACTGCCTCCTGCCACCTAAGGAAAGAAAGAAAGACATCTAACCATGAATATAATTCTCATTTCAGCACAGGGCATGGGGGAACCTCTCTCTGAAACTTGTACCGATCCCTTCCTTGTCCCAGTGAACCATAAAGATAATCATATATCCTTTAAATACATTAAATGTGGAAGAAAAATAAACACAAAGACAAAAGGACACTGGATATCACCCAGCCATGTCTCCTGGTATAAATCATGGAGTAAAAAGCCAGTGCTCAGTGTATTTCACTGGCGGCTCACAGAGCGCCCGGCGGGCTTCTTGCCCTCAAAGTCTGAAGAGAAGGCAGAGCTGCTTTCCCCACATCAAGGAAGAGGGTCTCCACTCTCAGCGAGACAGAGGGGATGGGGAAATTCCGCCACACCCAGCGGTGGAACTCTCACAGGGTCAGTGGCAAAAGCTAGACCCTCAGCAGGCAAGCTCTGAAGTCCCTACTGAAGAAAAGGGCTGCTTCAGTGGTGAACTGAAGGCAAGTGTCAGGGAGCGGCTTAATTCCCAAGCAGCGAGGCTGGGCGCATAGGCCCTGGCGCCCAGTGGTAACCAGGGACACAGCCCAATCAACCAAAAGCAAAAGTTTCTATCCATTTGCTTTTGACAGGTTATTTCACAAGGCAAACGTACTCCCTTGGAGCCCTAAATTATACCAGCCACACCAGGCACTGAGTTTAGCTCCTTCCACATAAGGAGGAAAGTTTCCTATAAAATTTATTGAGCTTCTCTGGGGAGTAGTATAACTGGTGAACAAGACAGAAGTGAGCTGCCCCTCTGTGTCACACAAATTGAGATCTCTCACACGAAAGACTGGGAGGGCCTCCAATCAGCTTCCTCGATGTCTATTTTTAGACCTATACAGTCTGAAAGATTGGGCTTTCCCCCCCCTTTTAATCCCTCTCCACTAAATTACAGATAAAAACAAAGAGGGGTCACTTTTGATACTTGATCCATTCCAGAGGGGTAAACACTTCGGCCAGTCACATTCTCTAAACCTGCAGATCTTGAGCAACAGGCTGAAGAGCCAGGCCTTCCCACAGTACCCCTGTACGGGTCCTAGGGGAGCAATTGTGTCTTCAAAGGCTGAAGAGATGGCAATCAGGAAATGCTGCCAAAGGCCGGGTAAGCCAAACTCACGACTGCACAGGTGTGGAAAAGACAAACTGATAAACACTTTTCACAATCCTTAAACCTTGCTCCTGTTTCAGAAGAGACAGCAAAGTTGTTTTTTCCCCAGGGTAGAGGGGGTGTCTTGTTCCTTTGGTTTTTTTAAACAACTTATCTTTACAACCAAAGAAATTCAGAAAGGAAAGTAAGGTTCATCTGGTCTCTCCCATGTTGATTTCTTTTTCTTTTATGTTCTCCTTCTGTTCACAGATAAGAAAAAAGGACACAGAGAGGGGCAGTGACTTGTCTCCAACCCAGGCAGGCCCCAGAGGGGGACGTGATGCTCCACCTGGGGCTCTCTGTGCGGTACCTGGGTGGGCAGGGGGACCGTGGTGAACCTGCATCCTCTGCCACCTGACACAGCCAGTACATTTCCAATAAGGAAAGTCTTAGAATGACTCCCCCAAAGAGAAGAAAAACAAAAATAGATGGAGCAAGGGGGAACCTGGTGACACACACTACACAGGACATGTGTGTCAATCAAGGGGTAAGTTACAGTTAGATAGGAGGAAGGAATGTTGGGGTGCTGTTGCACAGTAGGGTGACTACCGATAATAATAACATACTGTATATTTTTTAGCTCAGTGGGCAGAGCACTGTTTTGCAGTCTCTGAGGTCCCGAGTTCAATTCCCAGCTCTGCAAAAATGGGAGAAGGACCTGGCAATCCACTCCCAAGGCAATCCTGAAACAGTCAGCCATTGAAAACCCTATGAGGGTCGCTATGAGTCAGATTCGACTCCACGGCACCTAACAACAACAACAACGACGACGACGACGATGACGACGTATATTTCAACAAGCTAGAAGAAAGGATTTTGAATGCTTTCACCACAAACAAATGATAAATGTGTCAGGAGATAGACACGTTACCCTGATCTGAACATTACACAATGTATACATGTCTCAAAATATCAGCTGGTACGCTAGAAATATGTACATTTTTTTAAATGTCCAAGTTTTATGTATCATGTTGGAAAACACATTTAAATAAAGGTAAATTATTAAAAAAAATAATGTCTATACACACAAGCATATTTAGCTGTGTATGTGCATAAAGTAAAAGGAGAATAAATAAGGAATTCAGGACACAGGCTGTATTTGGAGAGGGATGAGTAGCTGGGGGACAGAGATTAAAGGCGGACTTTTCACTGTATGTCCTTTTGTTCCATGTCAATAAATGTGATTCAAATGCATAAGTTAACTTTTAAAAACAAAGAAAATATTTGGGGGGAATAAACACAAAAACCTTGCTCCTGAACAAAATCACTTAAGAGTAGTTATCCCTCTTTTCTCGAAGAGAAAAACAAAAACAGAAAAGGGAAGGGGACCTGTGCTCAGGAGCTGAGATTAGAAAGGCACCCACAATTTCTAATTTCTTGCTTAACCCATTGTGGCTGCAACTCCAATAGTCAAGTAAGAGGTGGCTTTTTTAAATGTGCTTTTTTTTTTTAAAGGCAGACATCTGTTCTATTTTGACACATCCTGGCTGCCCAAATGTTTCTTTCAGCTCTAAATATTTGCTTCACCAATGGAAATGTTTCCATCACTGCAACAAAACAAACATTTGCTTTGGAAGGGAGGGGCGGCCACGCGCTGGTTCTTCCCTTCCTTCAGACAGCCTGATTTGGGAAACAACTCCAACGTGGGACACAAATCAAGGTGGTTTCTGTTCTTTAAAGAAGATCTTGTCACAGGACCTGTGCACCAGCGCTCACTCTCCAGTCACGCCGCTGATTGCTACCCATGTTCCTTCGGGGTTTTCTTTTACATCCCGAATCCTAAATCTGTGCTCAGAGGTTTACTATTTGCCATTCAACTTACTTTCTCAAGTTTTAAACTGCCATGCAGCTATCAGGTTTTTTTTAGGGCCTCCCATTAATCTGATATTAATACATAAAAACATGCTATGTCCTAATAGGTCAATACATAAATTATCTTGTCACCACTTATTTGTGTAGCTCAAATGCATGTGGTATTGGTTACTACTGTCAACATTATTAATATAAATATGTAATGCTCGGCCAAATCCATACATGTCAAATGTTTATTTTGCTAGTCAATGTGAGAGAGCTAGGATTTAAGACTTCATCATCCCTATCACATAAACGGGAGACTTCCTTAGGCCCCTTCTCTCCAATTTCTTTTCTTTTTTCTTTCTTGTTTTTTTGCAGAGTCTTACACATACTTTGCAAGTGCTCTACCACTAAGCTGCATCCTCAGCGCCTTTTTTATTTTTTACCTTGAGACAGGTCTTGGCAAGTTACGCAGGCTGCCTCTGGTCTCGAACTTGAGATCCTCCTGCCTCTGCCTCCAGAGTCGCTGGGATTATAGCCGTGAACTACCGCACCTGACAATTTTTTTCCTTCTTTCCTTCCTTCCTTCCTTACTCCCTCCCTCCTTTCTTTTTCTTTCCTTTCTTTCTTCTCTCTTTTTTCTTTTGTTTTTTCAGAGACAGGGTCTCACCATGTAGCCCAGGCTGGCCTTGAACTCACTATCTAGCCAAGGCTGGCCTCCAGTTCTCAGAAATCCTCCTGCCTCAACCTCTTGAGTGCTGGGATTACAGGTGTGCCCCTAATTTCTTCTGTTGGATGAGCATTTTATCTGTTTATAACATAATATATACATATATGACTGCAGCTGTACCACTGTGGCATCGGATTCCATCAGACTTCAGAAGCTAAGCAGGGTCGGATCTGATAAGCACTCGGATGGAAGACTGCCTGGGAACACCAGGTGCTGCAGGCTTGGGAGAAGGACCCAGCAGCCCACTCCCCAAAACAATCAGCCATTGAAAACCCTATGAATAACAGAGAAGCACAACAATAGTGTTTCATCTGTTATATGTAGGGTCACTAAGAGTCAGACACTGACTTGACAACACCTAACAACAACAACAACCACCCACCCACCCACACACACACACACACACACACACGTGTGTGTGTGTGTGTGTATATATATATATGTATGTATGTATGTATGTATGTATGTATGTATATATGTATGTATGTATGTATCTGGGGGTATACTATGCCCCAGGCCCTGGGTTCCATCCCCAGTACAAATAAATGTGTAAATAAATAAATAAATGATATATCTTTGTTGTTTTTAGGTGCCATCAAGCCCAACTCATAGTGACCCTCATAGAGTTTTCAATGGCTGATTGTTTCAGGATTGCTTCAGGAGTGGATTGCCACATCCTTCTCCCATAATGGTTTATCTATCTACTGTTAACTCATTACTGATAATAGATATAACATATGTCAACTACAGATAACATGCAAAGAAAAGCATACAGAAAACAAACCCTATCACTACTCTCCCCCTAGAAATGCGTTAGATGTATTAAACCCAAGTGCCAGAGAGTGTTTTAGGAACTTTTTAAACTATTCAGTTCTACCACTAACCTTGCATAGATGCACAACTCAGGATTCTATGCTCAGCGTGTGGCACCTCATGAGACTGCAGTGCCTGATCTATGGCCTCACATGAGGCAGTGGTGCCCAACAGTGAGTACTTCATTCTCCCCATTTATAGGTCCAGAGCCAATGCTCCTGGGTATTAACCAGCCTTTTGGAGGTCCCACTGCCGGTGGGGAGGGCAGGCTCTTCACTACTCTATACCACAGAAAATATTCCAGATCTTCTCGCTCAAGTTGAAATGGAACACTGACATCCATGACTGTAGCATACAATTTAGATGCATTGGTAAAGTTACTAAGACTGGATTGTTTTTTAATGAAAAATAACCTTTTTTTTTTAACAGAAAAAAAGTCTGATGCTGGTGAAGGTGAGGTAGAAGAGCAAATGGAGAAACTGCTGAAAGACAATTTGGTACTTTATCTCAAGAGCTTAAGATATATTCATACCCTTTGACTCAACAACTTTACTTTTAAGAAATAATACATCAGGCTGGGGGTGCAGCTCAGTGGTACAGCACTTCCAAAGCATGCAAGCACGAGGCCCCCTGGGCTCAACCCCCAGTATTACAAAAAGAAAAAAAAGAAAAGAGAAGAAAAAAAGAAAAAAGAAATAATAGTTTAATATAGTATAAGATTTATGGATAAAGATGGTTCATCCCATTTTTAATGGCAAAAAATTAAGCAATGGAAATGTGGAAAAGGAATGATTAAGCAAGTTATGACACCTCAATAATGTAATATCATTCAAATGTTCATATTCATATGACTAACTTCTGGTGATATGGGAAAATTCTGATACATTGAAGCATAAAAAGCAGATTCATAGGATAATCTCAATTATATTTCTGGACACAGGAAAGCAACAGAGTAGGATCACTTTTTACTTAATCTGAATTTAACCTACACATGTTCAGAAGGAAAGGGAGAGGGCCAGCGGTGGAGCTCAGTGGTACAGCACATACCCAGCATGCACCAGACCCAGTGTTCAATCCCCAGCACTGCCCCTCCCTTCCTCCCTTAAAAAAAGTTAAAGAGAGAGAGAAAATGACACTATAAAGCTAAGGGCCATGGTGCCTGCCTTTAATCCCAATGACTCAGGAGGCCAAGGCAGGAGGATTATGATGAGTTCAATGCTAGAGGCAACCTGAGCAACTTACTGAGACACTACCTCAAGTTTAAAAAAAAAAAAAATTTTTTTTAAAGGAGCTGTGAGTGCAGGTCAGTAGTAGACCCCCCCCCCCAGTACTGGGGATTAAACCCAGAGCCTCACGCTTGTGTGCTTTGGAAATCCTGTACCACTGAGCTGCACACCCAGTCCATTTTTTTTTTTTTTTACTTTTTGAGACAGGGTCCCACTAAATTATACAGACTGCCTGTGGTCTTGAACTTGTGATCCTCCTGCCTCTGCTTCCGGAGTCACTGGGATTACAGGTGTGTGTCACTGTGCCTGGCCCAGTAGTAGACCCTTTCCTAATATGTGCAAGGCCCTGGGTTCAACCTCTAAGTAGAGAAGAGAAGAGAAGAGAAGAGAAGAGAAGAGACAGGAAGAGGAGGGAGGGGAGGGGAAGGGAGGAAAAAGAGGAGAAAAGAGGAGAATGGAGAGGAGAGGAGAGGGGAGGAGAGAAGAAGGGAGAAGAGAAAAGGAGAGGAGAGAGGAGGGGAGGAGGGGAGAGAAGGAAATCACACTGAAAACAGTGGGGAAGGCCCCACCACTTCACCCCACACGTGCCCTGTCTTCCAGTGAGCAGGCAGTGTGAGGCTTGAATTTGCTGGCCCCTCACCACCTCATTCCCACTTGCCCTTAAAGTCTGACCACCCTACCACAGGCTGTTTCCCGCATACTTCCTGGCACCCATATACAAAGTCCCCCATGTTGCCTAGTATTAGACCAAAAATCTGTTTCCATGAGAAGGAAAATGTGGCTGTACCAGATGCATTGAGAGATGATACACCAGGTTTCTGCATAAGACCCTTCTAAGGGACGTTTTTAAAATTCATTCATTCATTTATAGTCCTGGCGAGGGGTTGAACCCAGGACCTTGCCTGTGCTAGGCAAATGTTCTACCATTGAGCTGCAACCCCAGCTCCATTTTATTTTTTATTTTGAGACAGGGTGTAACTAAGTTGTGTGGGCTGCCTCTGGCCTTGAACTTGTGATCCACCTGCCTCAGCCTCCTAAATCACCGGGATTATGGGCCACCATATTTTTTAAGTTAACATTTAATAGGTATGTTCTCATAGTATAAAATTTTAAAGACATAAAAGAGCAGATAGTGAAGTGTAGCTTTTCCTCCCACTCTTGCTACCTGTTCTCTTGAGTTTTTTCTTCTAGAGGCAAACACTGCTACTGGTTTCTTACATAAAAGCACATATGTGTGTACATGTATTTGGATGGATGAATTTTTTTATATATAAATGACAGCATATTATGCACACTGTCCTAAACCTTGCTGGTTTTAGTTAAAAATAATCCGTATGTTCTTGGAGAACATTTCATACTAGTATCTCTAGAACTCTTTCATTCTAGTTAGTGGCACTGTGGATGGTATTCCATTAAATGGATATGCCATAATTTATTTAACTTGTTTCCTATTGAACACTCACAAACAAAACCAATTTGTGCATGTGCAAGTAAAACCCTAGGAAGAGACCCAGATATGTGCAGGTTCAATTTTTCCAAGTATCAACCAGCTGCCCTCCTTATTGTTTTCACTCAGCCCGACACGTGGATATGTCCCCATTTCCTACAACCTGACCGACACAAAGCTATCAAGCCTTTTGTCTTTGCCATTCTCAAAAGTTAGAAGGTTTCACTATAGTTTATTTTTATTTTTATTTTTATTTTTTGCGGTACTAGGGGTTGAACACAGGGCCTTGCGCTTGGATGCTTTGCAAGTGTTGGACCACTGAGCTGCACCGCCAGCCCATTTGTTACTTTTTGAGACAGGGTTTCACTTAGTTATGCAGACTGCCTCTGATCTTGAATTTTTGATCCTCCTGCCTCCGCCTCCCCAGCCGCTGGGATTACAGGCGTGCGCCACTGTGCCAGGCACTATAGTTTTAAGTAGATTTTTATTGGCACTCAACAATAAATACAGAAAAGCATGTAAGTTTTAAGTGTATAGCCTAATGTGAAAACATCCATGTTAACCTTCACCCGGACCAAGAAATAGAGTGACAGCCTCCAGTCCAGGAGCACCCTCAGGTCTCCTCCCAACCAGCAGCTCACTTCTAACCCCACAGACGGGCCTGTGCTTGTTTTTGAGAAATAGAAGAGTACAGAAAGTACTCTTCCATAAAGGGCTCCTTTTGCTTTCCATTGCCTTGTAAGCATCACCCATGTTGCTGCATGCAGTCACAATCCTTCGCTCTAACTGCTGCACGGTATTCTTGTGTAAGACTGAACCACAGTTCGTTCCATTTCTAGTTCTAAATAGTGCTGCTGTCAACATTCCATGTTCTGGAGAGCAGAAATTACTGGATTGTATGGTGTGCGTAAGAGTAGCCTGGACAGATACTATCAACAGTCCCCAAAGTGGTTACACCAATTTACATCCAACCAGAAATGGAGGAGGGTCCTAGCTGCCTCACATCCATGACACTCTCAGCCTTTCCAGTGTTTGCCGTGCTGGTGGGTGCGCAGTGGTGTCTCATTCTGATGATAATCTGCATTTCTTTTACGACTAATGAGGTTAGACACCTTTTGGTAGAGTATTTAGTGTCTTTTAGCAGGTACAATGATCTCTATAGATACGGTAAGTCTGTTCACTGTGTTGCTAGAATCTAGATTAGTTTGTGTTTGTACTACCAATTATTGGGAAAAGTGTTAAAACTACCCACTGTGACAGATTTGTCCAGTTCTTCTTTCATTTTTGTCCATTTTTGCTTTATGTATATTGAAGCTATATTGTTAGATCTGTGTTGTTAGTGTTAGGTGCCGTTGAGTTGGTGTCCTACTCATAGTGACCCTATGTACAACAGATGAAACACTATTGTTATTGTTTCTCTGCTATTCACAGCATTTTCAATGGCAGTTTGTGTTTTGGGTCCTTCTCCTAAATTAAATCTGTACATATTTAGAAATGTTAATCTTCCTGGTGATAACCATTTTTAAATTTCTCCCTGAAGATTTCTTTATCTCTGACACCACTTGTTTTTGTTTGGTTTTATGAGACAGGCTCCCACTATGTATCCCAGACTGGCCTAGAACTGTGTAGCCTAGGTTGGCCTCGAATTCCCAACCCTGCTGCTTCTGTCTCCCCAGAAATGGGGTTATAGGCATATACCACCACACTTGGGTTCTGATTCCTTTTTTTTTGGCGGGGGGCAGCAACACTAGGAATGGAACCCAGGGCCTTCCACATGCTAAGCAAATACTCTACCACTGAGCCCCTTTTGTATTTTTTATTTTGAGACAGAGTCCCACTAAGTTACAGGGGCTGTTTATGGTCTTGAACTTGCCATCCTCCCGCCTCAGCCTCCTGAGTCACTGGGATCATAGATGTGTACTATGGTGCTCAGCCTATCTCCATTTTTAAATCCCTCTTACCTGATGTTAGTAATAGGTTTCTTTGGTTAGTGTTTGTACAGTGTGTCTACTTCCATTATTTTACTTTCAATCTTTATATATCTTTACACTAAAGATGTGTCTGATAATAGCAGCACTGTACGGGTTTATTGCTGTTGTTGTTAGGTGCCCTCAAGTCAGGACCCACTCATTGTGATTCTCACAGGGTTTTCAATGGTTGATTGTTTCAAGATTGTTTCAGGAATGGATTGCCACATCCTTCTCCCCTTTTTGTGGTGCTGGGGATTGAAACAACAGCCTCACAGAGTACACAGCAGCACTCTATCAACTGGTTTAACCTTTTAAAAATCTAATCTTGACAAAATTTGCTTTTAATATTTAGACCATTTATATTTAATGTAAATAATGAAATTTTGGAGTTTGTATCTTTCATCTTACAATTGGTTTTGCTTTCGACCTATTTAATGCTCTGTTTTTGCCTTCTTTTAAATTCAATTTTTCCAGCCAGGCATGGTGATGCATGCTTATAATCCCAGCAACTTTGGAGGTGAAGGCAGGAGAATTACAAATTCAAGGATTAGTAAGACTATCTCAAGATAAAAAATTAAAAATAGGCAGAGTACTTGCAAAGTACACATGAAGCCCTGGGTTCAGCCCCTAGTATTACAATAAATAAATAATTTTTTCCTCTACTAGCTTCTATTCTAAGGGGCGTGTGTGTGTGTGTGTGTGTGTGTGTGTGTGTGTGTGCTGGGGATCAAACCCAGGGCTTTGTGTATGCTAGGCAAGTATCCTACCACTGAACGACATCCTTTACCTCTAAGGTAGTTTCTGTTGCGTTTCTCCACTATAAACTTACGATCTTTCCTTTCTAATTATTAAATAAGTTGGGGGAGATGTTTTGCTGTCTAATCTCTTCAGACTTTCATGTGAGCACTCATCAGTGGACCTTGTCAGCAATAACAATTACTGGGTGTCTGCCTAATGAGGATCATCAATTTTTTAAGAAGGGAAGGGGTCCTAGACTAAAAATTTTGAGAACCAATGCCCTACCTATCAGATCCTTTCATACAAATGAGAAATTTTACCTCTTCCCCAACAGTATTAGCACTTAGAACACTTTGGCATGCATTTCCATTACAATGTATGCTAAAACTCACAAGAGAAATATATTTATTTCATATAGCCAATATTCATTTATACACACCCTTTCCTTTGCTCTTCATTTCTCTGTATATTCTTGTGTAGAATCATTTTCTTGCTACCTGAAAACTCCTTTGGTCTTTCTTTCAGTGCAGATAAATTCCATTTTTGTGTGTTTGAAAATACCTGTATCTTCCTTCCGTTTTAAAAAATATTCTATTGCAAAATAATTTTAGAAAAGTTACAAACATGGTACAAAGAATTCCCATACATCTTTCAGTTGGATTGTTCAAATGTTAATCATGTTTGCTTTTATTATTCTCTATCAATCTATATGGGCTGGGGTTTAGCTCAGTTGGTAGAGTGCCACTCCGCACTCTCTGAGGACCTGGGTTCAATCCCTAGCACCGTAAAAATGGGAGAAGGATGTCGCTATCCACTCCAGAAGCAATCCTGAAACAATCAACCATTGAAAATCCTATGAGGGTCGCTATGAGTTGGACCCAAATTGATAGCACCTAACAACATCAATCTCTATAAGTATTTCCAGTGAAATTTAGCTCAGTTGATAGAGCACTGCTCTGCAGTCTCTGAGGTCCCGGGTTCAATTCCCAGCACCACAGAAATGGGAGAAGGACATGGCAATCCACTCTTGAGGCAATCCTCCCCCCAAAAAATCAGCCACTGAAAACCCTATAAGGTCACTATGAGTCGGACACACTCAACGGCACCTAACAACATCAACCTATATAAGTATTTCCATGAACTGTTTAGACTAAGTTACAGACACAATGCTCTTTCCCCCTAAATATTTCAGCACGCATTTCCTGATTTTAGGGGTAAGGAAGTTCATGCTCATACATAATCACATTATAATTACCAAAATCAAGAAGCTAACACTGCTAAATTTATACTAGTAGCTCACACCTCTCCAGTTCATCTTATCTATCTGTCCCTCTGATGTCCCTACTTGTTGTTGTTGTTGTTGTTAGGTGCCGTCGAGTCGGTATCCGACTCATAGCGACCCTCATAGGGTTTTCAATGGCAGACTGTTTCGGGATTGCCTTGGGAGTGGATTGCCAGGTCCTTCTCCCATTTTTGCGGCGCTGGGAATTGAACTCGGGACCTCAGAGGCTGCATCGCAGCGCTCTACCAACTGAGCTAAATCCCAGCCCGATGTCCCTACTTAGCTAGTAGGTATTTTGAACTTAGTATTTTTAACACCATGCTCTTAATCTTGTCCTATCAACCTGCTCTATTCTTTCTTAACAGCAACTCCAAACTTCTAGTAACATAAGGTCAAAAATCTTGAAGTCATCCTTAATTTCTACTTCTCTTTCACACGGCAGATCTGACAAATCAGGACATTCTGTCAGATTCACTTCCAAAAAGTACCCCGGGATCTGAGGACTTCTTACAGTTTGACTAGCCTCCCAGCTTGTGACCCTGCCCTCCCACAGTCTATTCTTAACACAGTAGCCACGGTGATCCTATTAAAACTTCAACCAGATTATGTCACTCCTCTGCCCAAACCTCTGATGACTTCCCAACATATTCAAGGTAAATCCACAGTCCTCAGAGAAATCAGTAACACCTAAACAACCTCACGTTCTGTCAGCACGGCGACCTCACCTCTCACCACTGCCCTCCTTGCCTCCTTTCTGTTCCTGGAATTTGCCTGCCAAGATTCTTCTTCAGGCACAAGTTCTTCCCTTTTCATAGAACTCCTTTTCTCCAGAAATCTGCATGTCTTGCTTCCTCATTTTCTTCAAGTTTTTGCTCAAAATGTCACTCAGAGAGACCTTTCTGGACCATTCCACTTGAAACTGCAACCTCCCAAGAATTTTCCCTATTGTTCTTACATTATGTCTACATTTTATTCTATTTATTGCTATCTCACTTCCTCCCTGCCACTGGAATGTTAAGGTCATCAGAGGCAGAGATTTTTTTGGCTACTTTATACACTATGCACCCCCCGCCAGAACATCACTGTTTGATTGTACCTACTAGGTGTTCGATAAAAATGTGCAGAAAGAATAAGTGGAAATCCAAGATACATACAGATAAAATAATGTTGCTCAGATTTAGAGAGGGCCAGTGAGGGCCTGTAGGAAATCCCGAATCCCACCTTCTTGATCCTCTCTTTGCCCCTGAAAGATCTCTTTAGAATCTCCAAGTATTCCCAGAGATAAGGATGAAAATCGTTACGACAAATTCACCTTGTACTAGTTTAATCCTCAACTGCTGATCTACTGTGTACTGTGAAGCCAGTCAGACTTCAGCTCTCCACTCATGATGTTCTACCCATCACAGTAGCTTCCTTCCAGCCCACTCAGAGCTAGTCAGTCTTCCTGGGTTACCCCTTCCACCATGTGAGCTTTCTCCCACTGTCCCAGACAAAAGGAAGCACTTTCTGTGACATTTACTTTCTACAGAATATCCTTCTGGTTATCAGACATACATTGCTTTGTAACTTTTCTTCTATTTTATATGGTTTCTTAAGGATTTTAATGTTGCTGAACTTTCACCGTCTGTCTTAATCATCACTGCCTCCCCAAGCCTATGACACCAATCAACTCATAGTGGACACTCATTGAATATTTGTTCATTGTGTAAATAAATGTGAATACAGCATACTGGTGTTTGACAAACTGCAGATTTTTAATAATTGTAAGAAATACTTGTAGTCTTTTTTTGTTAGGCTTGGTTTACAGTAGTTGGGGGATGAACCCAGAGCCTCACACATATTTTGCAAGTGTTCTATCAATAGGCTGGACCCTGAACCCAGGAACTAAAACTAAAATGCCTATGAATTGGGCTGGGCATAGTGGTGCATGCGTGTAATCTCAGCAATTTGGGAGGCTAAGGAAGGAGGATCAAAATTTCAAGGCCAGAGGCAGCCTGCGTAATTTTGTGAGACCCTGTATCAAAATGAAAGATAAAAAGTGGGCTGGGGGTGCAGCAGTGGTAGAACACTTGCAAAGTATGTGTGAAGCCGTGGGTTCAATCCCCAAGTTCTGGAAGAAGAAAAAAAAAAAAAACGGAAAAATAAAGAAAACAAAAGTCCTGGAATTGGAAGTAATTTCACAAAATAATCATTCATTTATTTATTGTAGGCAGTATAATTATATATCCAGAAAAATCAATTTAATCATAATAAAGTTCAATGAGATGGCCAGATATATAACATACATTTTTAAAAATCAGTAATGCCTAAGCACCAACAATAATTAAAAGAAAATGAAAAGAAATTTCTCTAACAGTTGTTGTTGTTGTTGTTGTTGTTGTTAGGTGCCGTCAAGTCGGTATCCGACTCATAGCGACCCTCTGTACAACAGGGGAAACACTATTGTCAGTGCTTCTTTGCTGTTCACAGGGTTTTCAATGGCAGATTGATTTTTGGGAGGGGGTTGCCAGGTCCTTCTCCCAAGCCTACAGCTTCTGGTGTTCCCAGGCGGTCTCCCATCCAGGT